>SNQJ01S0032752.1:96202-110357 GCA_010110895.2 Picea sitchensis
CCAAGAATGGCTGAAACAAACCTCTGAATCAGGAAAATAATCCGGCTCCACAACAACAAAAAATCTTGTTGAAGGCTTCCACTATTCCATTTGCTTGAGGGTGGTAAGGAGTACTCTTCTAGTGATATATCTTAAAGTATTCAAGAATTTCCTCAATTTTACTATTGATGAAGTGAGTCCCCTGATCATTCATCCATATTCTTGGACATCCAAATCTTGTCACTAGATTTTCAAATAAAAAGCACACTACAATGTTTTATTAGTGTTGCATCTTCCCATTTGGTTAAGTATTATTTCATTGTAATAATATATATGGATCTTGATCTTCTTGTTGGCGGATTAATTGGACCTACAAAATGTATTTCCCATTTATCGAAGACTTGTAAAGTAACCTATGATTTTAGTGGCATTTCATCCCTCCTGGATGGCTTCCCAACTCTTTGACAAACATCACACTTTTGACAATATTCTTTTGAATTCTTATGAACTGTTGGCCACCATAATATTCCGTGCAATACCTTCTGCATGGTAGATTTTCCTGTGTAGTGTACTCCTATATTTCCTTCATGCAATTCTACCAAAATAATGGATCTATCATGCTCCATCACACATGTCCTCAAGATGTTATATTCTCCAGGTTTGTATAAATGACCTGCAATCAACTAATAATCTGCATCTCTAACCTCCAAATTTTTCTTTTGCGTGGTAGTAAATTCCTTTTGGTGCAGACCATGTACTCAAAAACTCGATAATGTCAACAAAATATTCATTTGCAATTTTTACTGAAAATAATTGTGCATTTGGAAAGTTATCTTCCAAGTTATTGGGCTCTTCTCTATGTGTTATCCTGGATAGGTGATTTGGCCTTTCATTCAATCTTCTAGGCTTCACCAAAAATTCAAAGTCAAATTACTGAAATGATAATAGCCATCTGCATATCCTTCCCCCCATTACTGGCTGATTAACTAAGTATCTCAGAGTTGAATTATCTGTAAAAATATTAAATTTGTAATGTCCCTGACTGTCATCCCACTGGTCAAGCAAACGCTACAGCATGGAACAACATTCTCATACTTATGTAATATGCATTTAAATGAAGTTAAATGGCTTAACAAAGTAACATATAATTATTGCCATCATACATAATTAATGAAATCAACAGTAAGCATCATCACAACGAAATGTATGATCATATAGTAAGTATCACAGACTAACATCACATATAAATTAATTACAACATTAATACTTATATTCGAACATGTAGTAACTCCACCTACCACGTGTAGACCTTCCATCAACCTCGCAGCCTTAGACCACGTTGCTCATCACTCTCAGCAGTGGGTCACCCTTGAGCTGGGACCAAGCTCCACCCAAGGTAAGGGAATCCTAAACTAGGCTGAGGTTATAGGGAAACTGCACAAAATAACCGGAAGGATTTTTCCCAGGATGCCTTCTTATGCCCACTACTCACGGACTCTCATTCCCCACATGTCTGTTCCACCCGAGAGTATACAACTTCACAAGCACAGTCCATCAGTGCTTCACCTCCCTCTCTAGGCCTCGACAACAGGCCAGATCAAGAAATCTTAGATCTCCGTAGTTGGTACTGGACTCTCTCTGGGAGAAAACCACTTCCCAACAGACTCCTTCACCTCGAAAGAGTTGTTGATCGGCCTGAAAGCCTGCCTCTTCAACCACGGGCCTAACCACCTGACTCTTCCACTAGCTACCACTTCAATTCCTGCAAGGTGAGGATAACAACAACAACAATATCAATTCAGTTAACTAACGGGTGACAACAGCAATAGGAATTTTGGTATGGACATCCAAAAATGACAACAAGCCACGCTAAGACACAACACGGTTCAGGCCATATCCAGGATGTTTCATCTTCACAATAAAACAACACAGGTCGGCTTCACGGTTTTCTATTTTCAAAGATGCGTGAGGTTATACAAAGGTTGATCCCAGAGCTCAACAAAATTCATGGAGGATGGGAAAATGGATAGCGAACAATCTTCCCGTGAGGGTTTCCTTCACTGTGTGTGGGTATGTAGAGGCATACGCATAGGCAAAACAGTTCAGACACCACAGATCCCCATGAAATCAGGCAGAGGATGATAGAATGATGAGTGAACCCCCTCCATGACTGACTTCTGCAGTTTTTAACTGCATGTGCCTGGGCCGACACATGTCTCCCATGAAGTTGCATGTGCTCCATCAGCATGCGTTCCTCTTTATGAACTTAGGACAACAATCAAAATTGTCCACCTTAGTTTTAAAGAAATAATAATAATAAATTATTATCCCTTTCTATAGGTAAGCCCCCTAGATTATCCCCTAGGCCCAACACTTAGCCTTTCTTTCCACCTTTTAGCCCCAATTCCCTTACCCACTATGTGGAAGATTAGTCCCCCATCACTCATTCATCGTGGTCGATCTGCACACAGTGGTGTTCATATTTTTATTAACGTTCTGCATAATTACATATACAAAAACAGACTCCTGGACTTAACACTTAAGCTCTCCAGCCTAGTAAACTCATAAGCCTTACCAGCTTATCAATACTCGTCTCACCAGCCTACAAAACATGATTTACAATTCATAAACATTATTACAACAAAGCTCATCCTTAGGGATATTACAATCCCCTCCCCTTATTTTTTCACTGTCCTCAGTGAAACTTTCACACAACATCAACAAGATTTCCAAAATCTTCAAAAAGACGCGGGTATTATGCCTGCATAGCATCCTCATGCTCCCATGTCATGTCCTCTATACCATACCAAGTCCATTGGACCTTTACAAGCCCTATAGCTCGATTCCGGAGCTATTTGCTTTTCCTGTCCAATATGCGCACAAGATGCACTTGTAGGATACCTTCTTGCTCCACCTGAATCACATTCCAATCGATAACATCATTAGCATCAAGTATATATTTTCTAAGCAATGAAACATGAAACACATTATGTACATTCTTGGATGCAGGTAATGCAAGCATATATGCAACTGGCCCAATCCTTTCTAGGATTTCAAATGGCCCACAAAATATGGCTGCTACCTTGGCACAGTTTCCCAACTTCAAGGAACTTCTATTGGCTTTTACTTTCAGGAAAACATGATCACCCACTTTGAATTCTCTGTGGGTTCTCTTTTTGTCAGCATAACTTTTTTGCCTGTCTTGGGCAGCTTTTAAATTCTGCTTAATTTTAAGCATTTTCTCTTCCATTTCCTTGAGAAACTATAGCCCAATTACTGCCCTGTCAGCTGGATTATCCCAGCTTACTGGAGTATTGCACTTTCTTCCATAAAGTGCTTCAAATGGGCTCATCTTCAATGATGCTCGATACCCATTGTTGTAAGTGAATTCTACCAAGTGTAGGTAGTCTTCCCATTTTGATTGTTTGTCCATCACATACATTCTCAGTATGTCTTATATCACTCTATTCACCCTCTCTGTTCGTCCATCAGAATCGGGATGATAAGCTACACTAAAGTTCAGATTCGTTATGAATCCTTTGAACAATCCTTTCCAGAAATTTGAGGTGAATTTCGGGTCTCTGTCAGACACAATTGTTTTAGGAATTCTATGCAATTGTGCCACTTCCTTCATGAAAATATCAGCAACAACTGCTGCCTTGTGAGTAGTTTTCAGTGGAATAAAATGGGCATCTTTTTTAAGCTTGTCCACCACTACCATGATCGAATCATGCATCTTTCCTGTTTTGGGAAATCCCATAATAAAATCCATTGTCACCACTTCCCACTTCCATTCAGGAATGGGAAAAGGTTGCAACAACCTTGATGGGTGTCTGTGCTTAGATTTAACCTTCTGGAATTCCATACATATGCGATATACTCAGTGATCTCTTTCTTCATACCTGGCCAAAAGTAATGGCTCCTAACTGCTGCCACAGTCTTTTGATATCCAGGGTGCCCAGCATAAGTCATGTTATGCATTTCTCTTAGAATCGCAAGTTTCAAACCCTAGACATTGGGTATATAAACTATGTTTTTGTACAGAAGTATTTCATCAGCTTCCAAGGTGTAATTTTCCTCTTTCTATGGTCTCTCACTCTATTGTAGCTTTGCTACCAAGTCTCTGTACTGCAAATCTGCATTTTCATCTTCCAAAATTCTATCCCTAATATCCGTCCTGTACATGCTAATGGTTGAAGCATGTAAGTTGTGCACCTTTCTATTGAGTGCATTAGCCACCTTGTTTTCCTTCCCTTTGATATGCTTCATATAAAAGTCATATTCACACAGAAACTCCAGGCACCTACTCTGCCTGGCATTTAAGGTAGGTTGGTCAAACAAGTATTTCAGACCATTGTGGTCTATTCTCAATTCAAATCTCCTTCCCATGAGGTAATGTCTCCATTTCCTCAGAGAGTGAACAATTGCTGCCAACTCCAAATCGTGAGTGTTATAATTCTTTTCGTGCTCTTTCAGCTTTATGGACTCATAACAGATTACAAATCCATTCTGGTTGAGAACTCCTCCCAACCCTTTTTTACACACATCTGTGCACACCATGAAATCCACATTTGGATCTGCAATCCTCAAGATTGGAGTGCCGGTTAATAGCTGCTTCAATCACTGGAAACTTTTCTCACACTCTTCAGTCCATTGAAACTTTTTCTCCTTCCTTTGCAAGGAAGTGATAGGGTGAGATATCTTTGAGAACCCTGCGATAAACCTTTTGTAATAGCCCGCTAGACCCATAAAGGATCTAACTTCCACCACATTCCTTGGCACTGACCATTCTTTGATGGCCTCAACCTTCTCAGGATCCATGACGATCCCTTCCTCTGAAATAATGTGCCCCAAGTAATGGATCTTCCTTTGATAAAACAAGCATTTGCTCAACTTTTCATACAACGGGTGTTATCTCAACACTTGTAGCACCATCCTCAGGTGTTTTTCATGCTCTTCCTATGATTTGGAATACACCAGAATGTCATCCAGGAAGACTATGACAAACTTGTCTAGATAGTCCCTGAATACACCATTCATCAAGCACATAAAAATAGCAGGTGCATTCGACAGCACAAATGGTACCACTGTGAACTCATAATGACCATACCTTGTTCTAAAGGCGGTATTATTGATGTCTTCATCCTTTATTATTACCTAGTGATTTCCCGATATGAGAACTATCTTCAAAAATATTCTCGCACCTTTCAATTCATCGAAAAGATCATCGATCCTCAGCAGAGGATACTTGTTCTTGATAGTTACTTTGTTCAACTGTCTGAAATCAATGCACAACCTCAATGTCCCATCCTTCTTCTTCATGAACAGGACTAGGGCACCCCAATGTGACATGCTTGGGAAAATGTGCCCCTTGTTTAGAATCTCTTCAAGCTACAATTACAACACTTTTAGCTCTGGCGTACTCATTCTATAAGGATCTTTCGACATTGGAGCTGCTCCAGGGATCAAATTTATAGAGAAATTGATATCTGTCTTCGGAGGCAGGCTGTCAGGCCTGTGAGTAGCTCTGTCATAACATACTTCAGTAATTCCAAAAACCTGCATTCGTATTCATCAATGGTCATGCTTCCCAGCTTGAGTTCAAAGAACTCCTTCATCTTTTTGTCATAGTATATTTTAGTCAGGTATTTCCTCTCGAAATAACTCTTGAATTCCTTCCAAGTGATATCTTTCTCTCTAATGTGTTGCACCTACACAAGTTGATCCCACCACATGGATGCTATTCCTTTTAGTTGATACATCACAATTCTTCCTTCTGCATGAGAGGAATAATTCTGTAGTTGGAAATATTTCCTCATGCCAAGCAACCATGTTTCAGCATCTTCCTCCTTCTTATGTTATCCATCAAACGTAGGAGGCTTAATCTTGTTCATCTCCCCTTTCAATTCATCCACTCCAGATCTTCGGTGTTTTCTGGTAGGGGATGGGCTTGAACTACTATGTTCTTCCTTACTAGAATGCTTTGGGGAGCGACGACGATGTCTGCTACCACTCCTTGATCTTCTTTTTCTCTCAGGGGTCCTGCGACTCCCTATTTTTCTTGTGTCACTCTCCTTTTCCAATTTCCTTTCTATTCTTTCCAGGCTCTTAAATATCTTTAAGTTGAATTCACCCTATTGATCCCTTATCCTCATGAGCTTTCGGCTATCGGCTCGGCGAGCCTAGGCATATTTCTACAATCTTTCAATGATTTTCATCATATGCCCTTCCTTATCCAATTCTCTTATGTGCCCATTGGAGCTCGATCCTTTGACTCCCAAGTTGACATTCCTTCCTTCTCTTTCATTCTCTGAATTGGAGGCAATCCACACCTCTTCCATTTCTATACTCGGTGTTGATTCGCAGTTGTCCTAACACTCATTGAACTCTGCACACACAACGTGCAGTCAACTGATGTTTGTCAGTCCTTAAACCCTTAATAAAACTACAACATTCATAAACCAATGCGAATAAGAAAAGGTTTCGATTCCACGAATATTTTGAGCTCTGTTTGGCTCTACAATTTCTAGGCGATAGCCCCTATTTTATTAGTCCCCAATCCATGCGTCCATGGGCTGTGATCAAACGCTAAACTGCTAGGTGCTACAAGGCTCTCCAAATGAAACTCCAGGTTTCAGGATTTTGGAGTTTCAGGGTTTCGAGTTTCGGCGTTTTGGTCCTAGAGGTTCTCGCACTCGCTTCCCTCTCCAACTCCCGACTCCTGAACTTCCGACCTCTCTCCCCCTGGGCCTACATCACAGTTGTCGCCAGCCAAGATAGTGACACATGGTGTCCTTAAGAAGGTCCACATCACTTCCGGTGGCGTCATAGGGTCCCACCACTTTCACTTTTCATTTCGAAGTTTCGGTCATCGAGAGTTTGTGCATCCAGACATTTTGAACTTTCGTTTGCCGAAATTTTGAAATTATGGTCTATTCATCTACTTGATCCAACGGTCAATCTCCTCTCCTACGATCTATGGTGTAGAGCATTTCGAAATTTTGGGGTTTCAGGTTTCGAAGTTGTTCACCTATCCTCACTTCCCATCTCCTGACTTTGCGAAATCTAAAAGGTTCTCACGACTAACTCAAGCATGACTCCACAATATATAACGGTTGAGCCCTCCTCCCAGATCTACGACATAGATCTTATTGGGTTTTTAGGTTTCTGTGTCTCAGCGCTCCCTGCTTTTTCCCAATAGTCAAACTCCCAAAAGGCTTCTCAGATATCCTTTCGGCACCTTCTCTGGATCTAACGGTCATAAGGGATCTCCTTTCCTCCCGATCAGACCCGACAGCTGCAACACTTCATGCGTTGAGTTGTCTCTCTCCCTGTGGCCACATACCACACCAGTTGTGGGTTCTATAATAACGCTACACCTCCTGAGATTTATAACACAACCAAGTGACTCCTTGGCACTCAGGAACATTCAAAGGTCCAAAATTCGGCTCTTCCAAACATGATTCCCACTTGAACTTTGGGTCCAATGACCACTTATCCAGCCCACTTAGGTTCAGTGTTGTAAACCATACTCCATATTGTAATGTCCCTGACCGTCATCCCACTGGTCAGGAAAATGATACTACGAGGAACAACATTCTCTTACTTATGTAATATGCATTTAAATGAAATTAATTGACTTAACAGAGTAACATATAGTTACTTCCATCATACATAATTAATGAAATCAACAGTAAGCATCATCACAATGAAATGAATGATCATATAGTAAGTATCATAGACCAACATCGCATATAAATTAAGTACAACATTAATACTTATCTTTGAATTTGTACTAACTCCACCTACCATGTACATACCTTCCACGAACCTCCCAGCCTTAGACCGTGCTTCTCATCACTCTCAGCAGTGGTCACCCCCGAGCTAGGACCAAGCTCCACCCAAGGTAAGGGAATCCTAAACTAAGCTGAGGTTACAGGGAAACTGCACAAAATAAATGGAAGGATTCTTCCTAGGATGCCTTCTTACGCCGACTACTCACAGAATCTCATTCCCCACATGTTTGTTCCACCCAGGAGTATACACCTTCACAAGCATAGTCCATCATTGCTTCACCTCCCTCTCTAGACCTCAACAACAGGCCATATCAGGAAGTCTCAGAGCTTTGTAGTTGGTTCTAGAATCTCTCTGGGAGAAAACCACTTCCCAACAGATTCCTTCACCTCAAAAGAGTTTCTCACAGGCCTGACAGCCTGCCTCTTCAACCACGGGTCTAACCACGTGACTCTTCCACCAGCTTCCACTTCAATTCCCGCAAGGTGAGGAAACAACAAAAATAGCAATTCAGTTAACTCACGGGTGACAGTAGCAATAGTAATTTGGGTATGGACAACCAAAAACAGCAACAGACCACACTAAGACACAACACGGTTTAGACCATATCCAAGATGTTTCATCTTCATAATAAAACAACACAGGTCAGCTTCATGGTTTTCTGTTTTCAGAGATGCGTGAGGTTATGCAAAGGTTGATCCCAGAGCTCAACAGAATTCATGGAGGATGGGAAAATGGATAGCGAACAATCTTCTCGTGAGGGTTTCCTTCACTGTGCGCAGGTATGCAGAGGCAGACACATAGGCAAAATGGTTCAAATGCCCCAAATCCCCACGAACTAAGGCTGAGGATGACAGAATGAGGAGCGAACCCCCTCCATTGTTGACTTCTGTAGCTTTTAACTGCATGTTCTTGGGCCGACACATGTATCCCATGAAGTTGCATGCACTCCATCAGCATGTGTTCCTCTCTAGGAACTTAGTACAACACTCAAAATTGTCCACCTTAGTTTTAAATAAATAATAATAATAAATTATTGTCCCTTTCTAGAGGTAAGCCCCCTAGATTATCCCCTAGGCCCAACACTTAGCCTTTATTTCCACCTTTCATCCCCCATTCCCTTACCCACTATGTGGAATCTTAGTCCCCCATCACTCATTCATCATGGTTAGTCTGCACACAGTAGTTTTCATAATTTTATTAACATTCTGGATAATTACATATACAAAAATAGGCTCCTGGCCTTAACACTTAGGCTCTCCAGCCTAATAAACTCGTAAGCCTTACCAACTTATCAATACTCGGCTCACAAGCCTACAAAACATGATTACAACAGGGCTCATCCTTGGGGATATTACAAAAGTGTTGTCCCAACAAGTAATGTTTGTATTTCTGCAAAGCATACACCATTATTAATCCTTCTCTTTCTGTAGTGTTGTAGTTTTTCTTTGAATCTGACAACTTTCTTCTTGCAAATGAAATAGGGTGATATAAATCACCTTCTCTTATCTGGGTTAATATTGCTCCTAATGCAATTGCAGATGCATCTACATGCCCAAGAAATTCGTTAGCCCAATCTAGAAATACTAAAATCAGTGTTGTAACCATTTTCGCCTTCAATATATCCATGCTCTTATGGCATTCATCATTCCATTGGTACTTAGTATCCTTCTTCAACAAATTGTCCATTGGCACATTGATCTATGCATATCCCCTGATGAATTTTTTTTAATACCCTATATGGCCCAATTTACTATTCAACTGGCGCATTGACTTTGATGGTGGTAAGTTAATGATGACAACAATTTTAGTAGGATCAACCGGTAGACCCTATGTACACACCACATGCCCTAACAAACTACCAAAAGGTCCGCTAAAAATAAATTTCTTAATATTTAATGAGATCTGACACTGTCTTCATCTATCCAACATCATCCTTAGTAATTCAACATGATCTTTCAACAAACTAAACAATATCCAATCATCCGAGTAAACCTCCAAAAATTTATGAATAAAGTCCTTGAAAGATGCTACTAGTACTCTTGAAAAAATGGTTGGTTCATTCTTCAATCCAAATGGCATGACTGTATATTGAAATGATCCCCACTCTGTAGAAAAATTTGTCTTTTGTCTATCTTCTGGTGCTATCCTTATCTGATGATAACTTGAAAATCCATCTGTAAAAGAATAAGTTTCTTGACCCCCTACATTTTCCAAAACTTCATCTGTAAATGGGGTAGGAAAAGGATCATGTAGGAAAGCATCATTAAATTTTTTCAAATCTACACAAATCATGATCCTTCCTTGCTTCTTTTTCTGCACCACCAGGGGATTGATCCATTTTGACTCTTATAAAGATTCTATAACACCAACTTCTAGCATCTTGTCAATCTATGTCTTCACCTTCTCTTTGTATATTGGATTCAATCTGTACGGCCTTTGTCTGATAGGTATTTCTTTCGGATTCAATGGAATTTTCATATCTCCTTGCTCTCATGCTAACCACTTCATCTCTGATAATGGAATTTTCATATCTCATCACTCTCATGCTAACCACTTCATCTCTAATAATTTTGTTGGGAATAAGTCATTGTATTCGTACATTAATTCTGTGATCCTTTCTACTGTCTGATTATCCTAATAATCTCCAATACTGGCCATCTTTGGGTTTTTTGCAATTCCAATATTTACCTTTTTTATATTTAATGGTGCAGCATAATATTATGAGTCCATCTTGGGACCTTCTACTTCCCTTTCACCTTCTACTTCTAGGATCTGCATATTGTGTGGATTATCTTCTTCGGGTTCTTCTACTTCTGCTACATGATAACAATGTAGTAATTTCTTAACCATTTATTTAGCCTGCTTCTGATATACTAGAACTATTTCAAACTCTGGTTCCTCAAATATCTTGTTTTTTACCATTATTAGTGTCGTGTCAATCTCTGGACTGTCATGTTCAAAGGAAAATGTAACTACAAAGTTATGTTGTATTTCTTCCCAATTAGCATTTTCTCTGCAATGTTCTTGTTATGTGTACTAGTTATTCAGAATTCCTTCTAGTGTGTGGATAAAGTGGGGTGGCCATTCTTCCAGTGGTACTAATCTCCATTGAAATGTGAACTTATTTACATGCTCTTGTGGTTGTCCAAATGCTTCATATGTATTCTCCTTTTCTGCGTCGAATCAGATGCGCGGTAACCTTTTGCACTAGAATCAATTGTTGATCTTTACCTTGTTGTACCCCACCATATTGCAGATGTAGATTTTAAAGAAATATCTAGTGTTGGTAATATCTGATTTCCCATAACCTATAACTCATATTTCATAAAAAAATCCTTCATTCAAACCATAAAAAATAGGAGGTTATCTTACCTCTGTAGAAACCCATCTTAACGCACGTGTCATTCTAGCACATCTCCTGGTATATAATTCATGTAATCGTTGTTTCCAGTTTTCCAATCCTTTGTGAGAGTCTAAAGCACAAGAAATAATACTCCTCCAAATGAGCATGCCATCTGCAGTTGGGTTGATATAATCTTCTTCGTGCGTGGTATTTTTGTATAACTAGTTCACATCTTTTGTCGGGATATTATATGTAGGTTCCACATACCTTTCTCCTTTTGAAGGATCTAATGGCGCAATAACTTTGTATTCTCAAGACTCAAATATCATCTTCCTTGTCTTCAAATTGATAATATCCTGGTTATCAAAGGCCCAATCCATACCCAACAATGTTGGATATGGTGAAGTATTGTCCACTATATCAATGACTTCAAAATCAGCCATGGTGTGCACACCATCTAGATCTATTGGAATCAACTTCAACTGAATAGGTGAATACCCCAACTGTGGTTCTCCCATAGCTTCCCAAGTTTTCTTTGGTAGAACATTGACTTCAATCCTAAGTCTAATATAATATCCCCCATATTGAAATCACCTATATTGGCATTCAACTTGAATTCCCTACTAGTTCTTCTCTTATTTCAAACCGGATTTACCCTTTTTACCCCCTCTTCTCCAAGATTACCCGTTTCCAATAAATTATGCAATACTTGTAGGGAATTTTTATCACTCAACAATTTTACACAAGCTCCCAAAAAATTTCTTAAATTAAATACTTGTTCTAAAGACTTCTCTTTATTGGTTTGATAAAATAATGAGGGCATGTCATAGATTGGTATCTCATCTACTAGCTTCGTTCCTGAAGTGGGCGCAATGTTTTCCTTCAAGATCTCTTTTATAAATTCCTTAAATATCTCTTTCGCTTTTCACACATCAAACTTCTGCATTGGCGTTGTATTATTTTTAACCCACTAGTATTGTTCTTGATCCTTCTTGGCTACACCTTCTCTTTTTTTGTCTCCACCTCTACTTACTATGTTAATCTTCTTCTTGTCTTTTTCTAGGTGTTCCACCTCAATCCATTGCACATTCTGATTAGTCTAGTTCCTTTTGTCGTATATTTGTATCAACAATGTTGGAAAATCCTTTGTTTCATGGTATGTTGCACGAAAATACATACATGTTGCAGGTGTTTGTGGGAAGTCTCTTGCATAGTGCCCTAGTTTCTAGCATTTATGACACACTATTGGTCCTCGTCCTCCTCCAAAGTCTCTTCCTCCACGACCTCTTCCTATGAAGCCTCCTTTGTTTCCCTGATTATCTCAACGCAGTGTGTTATACTGAGGTCCTTGATTATATTGAAACTACGATTTATTGTACTATTGTGCAGGGTTATACTGGTGTTTCCCTTCAAACTATTGTGCATTATACCATGGTTTTGCTACAAATTGCTACATGGTATTGTAATGTGGTTGTTTCATAGTGTTATACTATGACTACTACGCATATTGACCTGTTACATGTTCAACCTATACCATGTATGTATCTACAATCCTTTATTTCATCATCTCCGAGGTTATGCAAACCTTGTCTTCGTGTCCAAATGACTTACAAAAGTTACAATATGTACTCTTTAGAATTGTCTGATATTTTTGCATCATGGGGAAATGATAGGGACCATTCCCATGTTTTTTTTGTATCTCACACCATGGTCCTCCTGAAGCCAAAGGGTTAGGCATACCCACTCCAATATATTGTGAACATAATGGAAACACATTATTGTGATGACCTTTTGTCTTGCACATTGTACACCATACATCTTCTCTTTTCTCCTTTCCTTTTTTCTAATTCAACTGGAATGTTAAGTTCTTCAGATCTTGTTTTAGCTCTTCCACAATTGGATCTTCGTGCTTGTACTCTTTTTCCTCTAGCTGTAAGGCTACTTGCAAGGCCTCGCCATGACTTTGGAATTTATGTTTTCTCAAATCATACTTCAAGTGTGGTAACAAAGAATTAACAAACAAATGCCTGTGTTGTGTATCAGTAATAATATACTTTAACTTACCTTTTAACCTCTTGAATTTTTGGTCCACTTCCTAGACTGATTCTCCTGCACTACTACATATTGTAAAAATTCCGATGTTTTATTTGCGGCGTTATGGACAAAATTGTCCATATTGTCGCAAAATAGATGAAATTTATAAAAAAAAAAGTTCATGTTGCCCGATAATGTCGCTCTTGCCACGTTAACGTCGGTCTTGCCACGTTAACGTCGCTCTTGCCACGTTTTCCACTGGAATGTCTCTCTTGCCACGTTTTCCACTATAACGTCTCTCTTGCCACATTTGTGAAGATGTATGTCGCAATTGCCACGTTAACGTCGGTCTTGCCACGTTAACATCGCTCTTGCCACATTTTCCACTGGAACGTCGCTCTTGCCACGTTTTCCACTGGAACGTCACTCTTGCCACGTTTCTGAAGATGTATGTTGCAATTGCCACATTAACGTCGGTCTTGCCACCTTAACGCCGCTCTTGCCACGTTTTCCACTGGAATGTCTCTCTTGCCACATTTGTGAAGATGTATGTCGCAATTGTTACGTTAACATTGGTCTTTCCACGTTTTCCACTGGAACGTCTCTCTTGCCACGTTTGTGAAAATGTATGTCGCAATTGCGACGTTTGCGAAACTAGGTTTTCCCCTCCAACGGTCACCTTAGTATGTTCACCAAGTCAAAATACCAACAGTCGCTTAGGACTTTTTTACGTCGGAATTGCGACGTTACAAAATCTATAAATATGTTGCATTTGACGGATGTTGCGACAAGTTTGCTATAATAACGACACTTCTTACTTCTTGAAGAAGAAGTAATGAGTAAACTGGAGTGCCAATAATGCAGTAAAGAGGATGCTCCAGTGATCTTTTAACAGAGGGAATCTTGCATCTTCACATGAGATATCATCAAGACAAGATGGTAGAGGAAAAGTATCAGTGCCATTATTCAATTGAAGATCAACATCGCACACCATGTCTTGAG
>SNQJ01S0032753.1:8913-29557 GCA_010110895.2 Picea sitchensis
CCCTATAAATATAGTCCTTGTTCGTCTAGCAAAACATTATGTATTTCTTATTAATAATGATCACACATTACATTCCTTAGGCACACTGGCCTTTTAATAAATGTTTGGGAACTCTGGCCTCTCAACAATGTAACAATATAGTATTTAATATAGGGGCTCAAAACTCAGAGTGTTACAAGGTTCCAAACCATACCACAATTTAGGGTTGAGGAAATAAAAAACCTACCCCTAGATGTTGGATTACTTCACACACACCTAGGATTTCTTTTTCCTAAGGTTTTTCCTATGTTTATTAGTCATTATTCAGTCTCCTATATTTTAGGAAGAATATTCCTATAGGGAGAATATTCTCTTCAGTTTAATCAGTTGAGTTGAGTCTAGATTCTACAATGGGATCATCCCCAACTAATGCACATTTTCCTTGGGATCATCACCATACTAGCACATTACTCATGATTCCCTGATCTCCTCCTCACTTCACTATGTTTAAGTTAGTTAACTGAAGACTGAGAGACTAGTTAACTCAGACTAGGTGTAAGTTCACTCATGTAACTGCCTGAGAGACTAGACTAGGTGGCAATTTACTCCCATAACTATTGGTGTGTGTCCATATCACTCTAGACCACCACTATGTTGAATTGGATCTCCTCCAGTGCGCATTAGTTGAGTTATACAGAGTATATCATGTGTAAATTATCATTCATTCATTTGGTTAATGAGAATTCTTCCATTCTTTCTCTCCTGCTTCTATTTTCTTCTTTTTTCTCTGCAACTGTGTATGTCAATTACCAGCTAGATCTATTATGTGCAGGTTCAACACATTTACATGGTATCAGAAGCTGACATACTGCTAGGAAAGACACACCAAATTATTTTTGTAGGTACTCAAGATTGAAGACAATAGAAAAATGGAATTTCCAAAGGAATTAATTCTTAGACCTTACAACTTCTTTGCATGCAAGAATAAGATGATAATGCATATTCGAAGCAGAGGATTGCATATTTTAACCATGAACACAGAGGCAGAACCAACATCATCCATAGAAAAATCCAAATGTCTAAATAGAATGGATGAAGCGTTCAAAACAATTTGCAGTCTCATTTATCCTGAACTCCTCTTTCACATATCCTCCTGTAAAACCCCCAATGAAGCCTCGACCACCATGGAATGGATTTTTGGCAAACAGGATGAGATGAGGGGAAAAATTATCAAGGTGGAATTTCTCACATTGGATCCAAAAAGCTTCGGCAATATCCAATATTTCTTTACCAAATATAAGGATTTGTTGTCGCAATTTAAGGCTTGTGGGGTTGATAAATCTAAGGAGGAGAAACAATTGGTTCTCACCATTCTCTCCAAACTTGGTTCAGAATAATCAGTGTTTGTATCCACATTTCATTCAATTAGATTCACCTCTAGAGCCACCTGGAAGATGCCTTCTCTTGAGCACTTTATCAAGTCTCTGACACAAGAGAAGAATAATCTCGTCAACATGGGAAAAATCAAAGGCCCAAAGGCGCATGCACTTATTGTGCAATATGGTAGCGGTCATCAATATCAGAAATATAAATATAAAGAAAAAAGGAAAGCACATGCAAATCTGAATAAGGAAGGGTACTCAAAACCCTTCAATGATGCCTCTGGATCCAAAGGTGGAAAGGGAAGAAAAGGGGAGAAATGCACTTACTGCCATAAAGGATTCCATCCAGAATCCGCATGTATGAAGAAACAGATAGATCTAATGACCCAAATACTTCATAAAAACAACCTTTGAGATCAAATCCCTGAGGGTGCTAAGAAGAAGAAGCGAGAAGATCAAAATCCCAAGAAATGAAATTCTAGCCATGATTTGATTGTCATCAAATCCTCTCCTGATGATTGGATCATAGATTCATGTGCATCACACAACATGGATGCCACAAAAGAAGTTTATTATTCATTGGATGCATGCAAAGGTCATGCTATTTTGATGGGGGACAACTCTCTAGTCGAGGTCACCGACAAAGGAAGAATTTAACTCACAAATGGAAGCTTCGAGAATGTGCTACACGTTCCCAAACTTTCCGTTTATATTCTCTCCATGTATTAGATGAAAAAATATGGCACCATAAGGAGATTCATATTGACACCTAATGAAGTGGATATCTATGAAATGTAAATCAATTCAAGGGTTGCTACTGGTGAGGTAAATCATCAATCTAGACTCTACACATTTTCTGAATTTATTGAACCAGATTCTGCATTATTGCTTACCCATGCTGATGAAAACAGTAGGATATGGCATGAAAGGTATAGGAATTTAAATTTCAGATATATGAAATATCTTAGCAAGTAGGGAATGTTTTATGGTCTACTCGACATCCACTTCTCCAAAGGAATTTGTGAGGGATGTGTTCTTAGAAAACACCCTCAAGAGAAATTTGACAAAGGAAATATTCAAAAGGATTCATCTCCTTTAGATCTGATCCATAGTGACCTCATAGGCCCTTTTTCGCATCCATCAATCAGCAAAGCAATGTACATGCTCATTTTTGTTGATGAGTTCTCATGCTTCACATGGATTTTCTTTCTCAGGAAAAAATCAGAGGTCTTTCAACACCTCAAATATTTCAAAGCCCTTGTTGAGACATAGTCAAGAAAGAAAATCAAAGTCCTCTGAATAGATAATGGGGGAGAGTATGTCAACCATGAGATACATAATCTTTGTCATGAGGCAGGGATTAAATTGCAGCACATGGTTCCCTATACTCCATAGAAAAACATAGTTGTTGAGAAGAAAAATAGATCTCTAAAAGAGATGGCATCTTGCATGCTACATGCAAAGTCACTTCCACAATGATTATGGGATGAAGCACTTAATTGTGAAACCTACATCCAAAAAAAATCTCCCAATAGATGTGTCAAGGATAAGACTCCCTATGAGGCTTGGAGAAACCTCAAACTAGAAGTGACCCACTTCCTTATTTTCGGTTCACATGCATGGGCTAGGATTCCCTCTAAGAAGAGTAAGGCACTTGATCTACATAGCACATAGTAGTGTGTATTTGTTGGATACCCTGACGGTGTGAAGGGATACAAACTCGTTGATCTTTCCTCAGACTGGATCATCATTGAGCACAATTTCCAATTTTAGGAAAGTGTCTCCCATGTACCTCTGCAGTTGCATGAAAACACTTTTGTTCTTCCACCTGTCAGAGATGATGAGCATGCACAGGTCTACCCTTATTTAGATGAGAGTTATGATTCAAAGGATTCATATGATCCAGATAGAGATTCAGTAGATTCAAATTCATAGTCAGTGCATGCAGATGTAGATGTAGAGCCAGAGTCAAGGCCCAAGTGGGCCCAAACTACTCTTCAGTGTGGAGGGGATCTTATTGGGGATCCAACTGATACTTGGAGGACTCGATATGATTTCGATGAGCCTCCTCTTGCACTCACTTCCACTGAATTGTTTCCACCTAGACATATTTTCTTTGTTCAATATTCATATCCATAGTCTTATAGAAAGGTTTTTGGAAATCCCTTTTGGGAATCCACCATACAGGAGGAGTACAACTCTCTCCTTGAGAACCAGACTTTGGATCCAGTTCCCCTTCCTTTAGGAAGAAAATTTTTGAAGTCCAGATGGGTCTACAAGACAAAGAGAGCAGTGGATGGACATATTAGCAGATACAAAGCCATGCTAGTTTCCAAAGGCTTTTAGCAGGTGCATGTCATTGACTATGATCAGACCTTTGCTCCAGTAGAAAAGATGGATTTCATATGTTTGGAAATTTCCATTGCAGAAACCAAGGGATGGGAAGTCCATCAGATGGGCATGAAGAATGCATTTCTTCATGGTGATATCTTTGAGGATATCTATATGGAGCATCCCCAGGGATCTTTGTAGGATTAATGTTTTGTCTGTCGACTGAAGAAATCTCTTTATGGCCTCAAGAAGGCTCCGAGGGCATGGTATGCCAATATGGACACCTACCTGTTGTCACATAACTTTGTACGTTCTAAATCAGACTTGAATGTTTACAAGCTTAGGACAGTTGATTCACTTCTACTCCTAGTTATGTATGTTGATGATTTGTTGATCACGGGTTGCTTGAATTCAACTATTTCTACAGTCAAGAGGATTATACATGACATGTTCTTGATGACATACATAGGTCCTCTACATTTCTTCCTTGGACTTGAGATCAGTTAGGATGCATCAGGAATAAAACTGTCTCAGGCCAAGTATGCACGAGATCTCCTTGAGATATTTCACATGACATACTACAAGTCTTCCTCTACTCCTTTCCTATCAGGATCCAGACTTGAGAACGATGTTTACACTCCACTAGTTGACATCAAAATGTATATACAACTAGTGGGGAGCTTGTTGTATCTCAAACACTCCAGACCATACCTCTCCTATGCAATGGGAGCAATCTCCAGGTTCATGCAGGAGCTGCAAGAGCTACATTGGAAGGCTACAAAGCGTATCCTTCGATATGTACATGGCACCATCACCTTTTGGATTCACTATTCAACAAACTCTACATTGGACCTCATTGCGTTCACTGATTCTGACTACGTTGGCGAAAGCATTTATCGTAAATCCACATCTAGTTACTCACTCAGTATTGGTTATGGGCCTATCTATTCTTCGAACAAGAAGAAGGTTGTTATTTCTCTATCTTAAGCTGAGGCAGAGTACATAGGGGTAGTTAACATAGCCATTCAGGTTATGTGGCTACAAAATTTTCTCACCGAGTTTGGAATTCAGTTTCATCAGTTGTTCGTCATCTGGTGTGACAACCAGAGCACTCTCAAGTTTTGCAGAGAACTATATCAGAGGCAGTGGACGAAGCACATTGATATCCACATGCACTAAATATGAGACTTAGTACATGAGGCGATCATCGATCTGTAGTTCTGTCCTTCAGCAAAACAGACTATAGACATCTTCACCAAGATCTTCACTGAGAAGAAGTTTCATTCTTTGTGCAGTCATCTTAGAGTGAAGGAAACAGTTTCCTAGCAACTGTCATTTCTTATTTTTACATACAATGTACTTTGAGGGGGAGGTTTCCCATGAGGTTTTCCCTCTTTCCTCGTTTATTTCAGTGTATTTTTTGTATTTGGGTACCTAATATGGCCTAGTTTCCAAGGCCCATTCTTTATTTTCACCATAGTGATGTTTAGGGGGGGTGTTGTAGTACTTCACACACACCTAGGATTTATTTTTCCTAATATTTATCCTATGTTTATTTTTTTTTTTACAAAATCGGTTATGATCTTTTATTATAAGAGGCAGAGGGGGCTGCCAACCCGTACATATTCAAAATCAGAACGGGGGCCCTGTTTACAGTCTTCTTGCTATCTAGTCTATTACACTTAACCTACAATTACATGCCGAATTCTCATATTCTTAAACTGTGAACTTTTACAAAACCAACTGAATAACGAAACCTCATAACCTTGCTCAAGCTTCGTGGACTCCAACGACACTTCAATGCCCTGACTTGGAAGAAGCCTCAGCAGTGGCTTCTGAAATCTTACCGAGAGCTTTGGTGAGCTCTTCCACTTGCATCTCCAGCTTGCTTAGTCGCTTGCCCAGATCTCCCATCAGATTTGCTGAGTCCTTCAGTCCAGTTTGTATCTCGTCTGAAAGGTCATCCTTGATATCCTGCATCTCCATCGTGAGCATTTCCCACTTCTGCTTGGCTGTAGACGCCTTTATACTCTCCATCTCGGCCCTGATTAGGTCGATGCGCTCCTTCAGGGTGAGCCCTAGTTTGGCTGCGGATTCCATAATGTCGTCTCTCTGAATCGATCCCAACACAGGTGCAAGTCCAAAACAGCAAGGCGAATGAGAAGAACAGACAGTCGCGCTTCCAAATTTAAGGATGGGCAGGGTCGCCTCCTCGAGTTTCCCCTCAATCCGATTTGGATTGCGAATCTCTGCACTTGATTTCTCATCCCCCATGACGGTGATGGATCTGGAGATCGTCCTGCCCTTCAAGTGGATCACGTGGAGCTTCAGAGCATGATTTCCAAAAGGATTAAGGGATGGGATGAAGGGACGCGTCCTCATTCATTTTTAGGAGACCTTTGCGCATGAGAGAGGCCCGATTTGCTTGCGAATGAGCAAGGCCGTTCAAGGATCTTAAGACATGATTTACATGATATTCTTTGAACTGTAGCAGAAGGAGAATAGATTTTTTGTACACCTGAGCCAGAGTACTGTCCTTGGGCGGCTTTTTAGTGTTGAGAGCTTCCACAACCTGCATAGAGTCTCCAAAGATCCTGATTGCCTGGATTCCTGATTTAATCGCCTGATTAAGACCTTGCCAGAGCGCTAGAAATTCAGCATGGTTGTTTGAGGCGTGGCCTAAACCCCATGCATACTCCTTGTAAATTTTTCCGGAGGGGTCCAGAATGACTCCCCCACCTCCTGCCTGCCCCGGGTTGCCTTTCGAGGCCCCGTCAAAGAATAGGGACCATTCCTTAATCGACGACCTCCACTGGAGAAAAGCCTGCTCCTCCATCCTTATCTCCCATTTCCGAATATGCCGGGATTTAATTGAGTTGGTGCCAGTATGATTCTGGCTGGTTTCCCTCAGCCATCTGTCTTCCTCCTCCGAGAGATGGGCCGAGTTGCTGAGATTGGGCTTGCCTTTGAAGGCTTCTGCCAACATCGTCCTGGCTTGAATTGCCACTTGGGAAGGCAGTCTTTCGACTTCGTTGAAAATTCTATTGTTCCTTTCCAACCAAATCTTCCAGCAGGTGAATTTGGGAATCCACATCCAGGCTGTTTTGAGAAAATGCTTTTTGCTCAGATTGAAGGGGGAAAGGGACTACCACAAGCTTAAAAGCGCCGAGGCCTTAGAGGGAAGAATTGGGCAGGCTGCCCCTATAAGGAGGCCCCATACTTCTTTAGAGAACTCACACTCTAAGAGTAGATGCTCAGGGGTTTCTTCTTGAATTCTACAAAGAGGACATCGGGATGGGCCCTCCCAACCCCTCTTTTTAAGGTTGTCGAAAGTTAGAATGTTGTTGGGTCACGGTCCAAGCAAAATGGTCCACTTTGGGGAGTGACGGGAAGTTCCAGATTGCTTTCCATGGTCCAGGGTTAGAGGGGACCCAAGGGATGTTTAGGGCTGCCTTATAACCTGCTGAAGCTGTATAGTTACCTGTAGGTGAACCCCAGCCTCGTTTGTCTTTGAGTCTAGCATTGATCGGGGATTTCCCGTGGAGGTACTCTAGGAGGGTCATAGCTTGTTCATGGAGCTCCTCTGGATAGCACCCCAAATTCCAGCTTTGCCAGGTAAGATAGGAGTCACTGTTCCAGAGGGAAATATCCCATAGGGTCTTGCGATTGTTGGCTAGGAGCCAATCCCCAATATGCTTAATTTCTTGAACCCCTTAGAGAGGATGATCTCCAAGGATGGAATCCTCCATGATGCTGATTTTTTCTCCATTTCCCAGGATCCAAGTGAGATGCGTCTTAAAGAAAGCCAAAGCTTGTTGGCAAAGATAGAAAATTGGGGAACCTTTTGTTGCTTTGGGGGGTCTCTCTAGACAACGATCTCTATCTCCTCGAAAATATTTTTTTCGGAGGATTTGCTTGCTCCAGGTTCGTTTACCAGTGATCATTCGCCAAAGTAATTTGCCTCCCATGGAGAGATTATGGACAACAACGTCTCTTATATTCAGTCCCCCCTCCAAGGTTGGTTTCTTGATCGTGGCCCAATTTATGAGGTGGAGTTTTCTTGTACAATTCTTACCTCCTTCCCACAGGAATCTTCGCATCATTGCATCGAGTTTGTTGGAGATGGTTTTGGGGGCGAGTAACACTGAACATTGGTAAATAGGCAGGCTGGAGATCACAGAATTCATTAGCACAATTTTACCTGCCCTATTTAACCAATTTACTCCCCAAGCTTGTATCTTGAGTTTTATCTTATCCACCAAGGGCAACCAGTGAGCCACCATAGCCCGGCCTTTGAAAATCGAAATCCCAAGGTAAGTAAAATTATCCCATACTGAAATGCCTTCCATGTCCAGGATGCGCCCAGTTTGCTGTAGTTCCCGAGGTGAGCAATTCCATCCATAGATCTTGCTCTTGAGGTAGTTAATTTCACTGCCAGAGAACGCTTTGTAGCGATCGAGTTCCAACTTGAAGTGCCGGGCTGTTTTGATGCTGGCAGCACCTAACAGAAGGGTGTCATCTGCAAACTGCGCATGGCTGACCTCGCTAGTTGAGGGGGTAACTCTTATGCCCGGAAGGGTTCGGTTTAAGAGGCAGCTCTGCAGTTGGAAACTAAGAACCGCTGCTTGTAATACATAGAGCATGGGAGAGAGCGAGCAACCTTGTCTGAGCCCCCGAGTGGCTTGGAAGAATCTGGCTGGGTGCCCATTAATTAGGGGGGCTATCCACGGGACAGAGATGCAAGCTTTGATCCAATCCATAAACTTTTGGGAGAACCCAAATTTCCGCAAGACTGCGAACAGGAATTCATGTCGGACCCGGTCAAAGGCATTGGCTAGGTCCAACTTGATCACCATTCCTTTCTCTTTTTTTTTACAGCTTGTGTGTATGGCTTCCTGAACGAAGATAATGTTGTCAAGGATTTGCCTCCCTCTAACGAAGCCTCCCTGGTTTTCCGGGATCAGTTTTGGCAGGACTTTCTTGAGTCTGTTAGCTATTATCTTAGTGATTATTTTGTATCCAATGTTGCAGAGAGATATTGGTCTGAATCGATTGAAAGTCTTTGCCCCTTTCTCTTTTGGAATGAGGGCTAAAAAGGTAGAATTGGTGCTTCCTCCTAATTTGTTGCAGTTTTGAGATTTCTTGACCATCTTACAGAGATCTTTTTTGATGATGTTCCAGCACTGGATATAAAAACGAGCTATGTAGCCATCGGGCCCAGGATCCTTGTCGGGATGCATGCTGAAAACAACTTTTTTAATTTCCAAATCACTGATCGGTCTGCTCAACCGCTCATTCTCTTCTTTAGTGATTAATTCAGGCACCTCTGATAGTGGATAAGCCTGCGGGTCCAAGTCTTCCATTTCTGTGGCTGAGTACATATTTTTAAAGTAGTTGTGGGCGGCCTCCTTGATGCTGTGCGCATCCCTGTGAACTTGTTCCTGCGAGTGAATTTCGTCAATGGAGTTATAATTTATCCTTGATTGGGTGTGCTTGTGGAAGAATGCGGTATTTTTTTCACCGTCCTGTAGCCATAACGCTCTTGACTTCATTCTCCAGTAGGTCTCTTCTGCTCTGCAACTTTTGTGAAACTGGCTTTGGTTTTCCGCTTCCTGACTGAGAATAGCCTGCGTGATGAGAGTCTCTTCCATAACCTGCTGATGGATTTCCAAAGTTTCCTGTGCATGTTTCCTTTCTGCCTGAGGCGAGACCAGATTTTTGGCCCACGACTTGAGGGTGAGTTTAAGGACTCTGAGTTTTTCTTCCCATACGTAGGAGGGAGATCCAGTGACAGGGTCTTTCCAGGAGTGATGAACCAGATTGAGAAAATCGCCTTGTTCTAGCCATAAGGGGGAAAACTTGAATGGAATGGGTCCTAGGGCAGCGCTAGGGCGCAGAGAGAGGGCTAAGGGTTTATGATCCGAAATGTAATGAGGAAGAACTTTGGTGGAGGCTCTCAAGCCAAGAGTGAGGAAAGAGGACTGAATAAGAAATCGGTCTAGCCTGGCAGCTATGTGGCCAGGACCTAGTCTCTTGTTTGACCAAGTGAATTTGCCATTTGAAGGTGGGATGTCCTCCAACTCCCATTCTGTCATCAAATACTCCACCCATTCTCTTGAGGGGTATCGAACGATAGTTCCCCCTTTCTTCTCAGCCAGCGAAAGGGTGACGTTGAGGTCCCCATCCACTACTATATTCTCGGTGTGATGACTATTAAGAAACACCTGTAAAGAATCCCAGCAGTCTTTCTTCTCATTGATTAAAACGGGAACATACAGATTAAAGAGGCTTACCTGGTGATCTGATCCTTTGTGGTTCAATTTGGTGTATATCCAGTGCATGGTGTCAAATTATTCGACTAGCTCCAGCTTAGACGAATCCCAGAAGGTTGCGAGCCCCCCGGAGGCTCCTCTGGCGATGACTGCCTTTCCGGGGCCCTTCTTCCAAAAGGAATGACTTATCCGAAGGAGGTCTTTCTCCTCCAATTTTGTCTCCTGGATGAGGAGGACTTCTGGTTTTTCCAGCCTCACTAAATCCCTCAAGGCTTCTTCTTTCATTTTGCTCCCTAGTCCTCTGCAGTTCCAGGAGACGTATTGCATTGTTTGTTAGGAGGAGGAGGGAGCCCACCTTTTGGTGTTTTCCCCAGCTTTGCTTCTGATCTGGTATGCACCATTTCCGGTAGAGAGTACTGAATACCTTGAGCCACTTCCTTACTAGCTTGCTCTTCTCTTCGTTTCTTCTCGGATTTCCTGCCTCTCTTTGGCTGCTCTGGAGTGCCTTTTGGGCTGCTTGCTTCTCCTTCTTCTTCTCCCTGGATCTCTTTGTCCGTATTCGAGTTCAGACTAATGTAATCGTTGTCTGGGTTAGGTCTTTTAGAGGGCAAGTTTGTTTCCGATGGACCCAATGGAAGGTCTGCATCTCCAACTGTGCCATCTGCAGTACCGGGGTTCATTTGTGGACTGTCATGGATGTTGTAAACATTTTGAGAGGGTTGACCGCCTTTTGTGGGTTCCTGATTCCTTTTGTCCTTTCCTCTGGCATTGTTTGAGTTTTTCCCTCTTTTAACTTTCTGCCAACCTTCAGCATCCTCTTTCCCGGTGGTTTTCTTTTTAGGGCAATTCCTTTGAAAATGGCCATGCTCCTAACAGTTCCTGCATTTGAAAGGAAAATGCTCATAATCTAGCTTCTGATAATGGGTCCACGTTCCAACCGAGAGTTTTACTGCTTCAGGAAGTCCTGCCTCCAGATATACTTCCACACAAATTCTGGCACAATTGTACTGCCCTCTGTGGTCAGCTCTGTTAATGTACCTGCCCACTCCATTTCCTATCCTTTGCAGAGATTCAGAGTCCCAACAATGCAACGGGAGATTCGGTAATCTGACCCACACCGACACTTCTTTAGGCGTGTCCACCAGAGGGTCAAAGTACGGAGTCCATTTATTCAAGTAGAGGCCCTGCGTTCCCATAAAATAGGGACCATTCCTGAATATCAGGTCCCGATCCTCTTCAGAGATAAATTCAAAAATGAAAAACCCTCGCCCCACCGGGTAGCAGGTAACCCCTTGTGTCAGATTTGGTTTCCAGTTCCGCTGGATCCAGTCATCAATGGTTTTGGAAGACGGCCATAGGCCCATAAACTGACCCACGAGTCCACGCTGGGCCAGAGCTAGGGCGATCTTCATTGGTCTTTCTTCAGAAAGGGCGATTTCCGGGATCTCCTCCAGTTTTTTAATAAATTTCGGGACCAACGGGGCATCCGTTCTTTTGCCTTTGCAGTTGATCAACCTGCGAAATGCCACTTCATCCGGGAGCAGCGGAGGAGGGACCGCCATCCCACCCCCAGGCACCGCCATGGAAACCCTCGGCCCTCGCACCAGTCTCGAGCCCTAAATCAAACGCACAAACGAGCCATCCATCATTGATGATTATTGTTCAGAAGCTCAGTCTTAATCCTTGGTGTCTAGTTGTTGCCAGTTTGAGTCGGCCTCCTATGTTTATTATTCATTATTTAGTATCCTATATTTTAGGAAGAATATTCCTCTAGGGAGAATATTCTCTTCAATTTTCACTTCAGTTTGATCAGTTGAGTGGAGTCTAGATGCTACATTTGGATTATCACCATGCAACATTGGGATCATCACCAGACTAGTGCATTAATCAAGATTCCATGATCTCCTCCTCACTTCACTCTGTTTCAGTCAGTTAACTGAAGACTGCAAGACTAGTTAACTCATACTAGGTGGCAATTCACTCCCGTAACTGCTCCACAGACTATATTAGGTGGAATTTTATTCCCGTAACTGTTGATGTGTGTCTATATCACTATGGTGAATTGGATTCTCCTCCAGTGTGAATTAGTTGAGTTATACATAGTATATCATGTGTAAATTATCATTCATTCATTTGGTTAATGAGAATTATTCCATTCTTTCTCTCCTGGTTCTCTTTTCTTCTATTTTCTCTACAAATGTGTATGTCAATTCCCATCTAGATATATTATGTGCAGCTTCAATACATTTACACTAGATGGCTATCAGGCTATGCTAAATATCAGGCCACCGGGAGGAGAAGGGGTTCAATTCTATGTTATGGTATTTTGTTCCATAGCATAGAATAACAACTAGGACTGGGAAATTAGAGAGAATAATAGAGGGGATTAATGTTATGTAACAACCTAACAGGACACAAGTCTCAAGTAACTCCATAGAGAGTGCCTTCTCCTGTGTACTTGCATTATTTCCATACCAAAGAAAAGAGAGAAGGGTATCCTCACCTTCTAGCTAAGTTTTCTCCCATAGAAAATATTTGTGTCATTTTGTGGATGGTGTGTGATTTTATTTTAATGTTCTCTATTTTCCACATTTTATTTTTCATGCATAATCATAAAATCAATAACTAAATAATCTAGAATCTAAAGGAATTTAACCTTCATAGTGTAGATTTCATTTTTTTTTTATCAAATCTGTTGTGAGGAACTGCTCCAATGGAATATCCATGACAATTTACAGATTATATTGGTATCAGAGTAGGGTTTGTTTTGGGTATTTGTGGGAAGTTGCAGGAACTAGGAATTGGATTAAAAAGAATTTTTATAAACCCTGTCTATGGAAGACAATTATGTTCATAATAACCCTCAAGACCCAACATAAGATATATTTGAGAGGTTGGAATAAAAAGTAGCTAACATCAGTCACAATATGAACCTCCTCATGGTGGATCTAATAAGCCAGCTCAGATTGTTCGAAGATGATGGAGGATCTAGCTCATAGATCAATTTAGAGGGCAAGTTGGGAGATCAGGAAGACTGTGGAAAGGAGTCGCAAGAAGAATTATAGAAAGAGAAGCCAAGTTTGAGTGGCATGGACCCTTCATAGTTCTTATTCAATATGGAAGCAAAAGTAGACACAAATCCATACCAAGGTGATTTTGATGCATTAAAACTGAATTGTTGGTTGCAAAAACTAGAATTTTATTTTAGAGTTAACCATATATATGAAGCGGAGAAGATTTCATTTGCTAGAATATTGAAGTTAGAGGTCCATTCTTTAACCTGGTGGGAAATCCATATGGGAACACTTAGGCGAGAGGGTGATCCATCAATAACTAGGTGGGAGGACTTCAAAACCATCATCAAGTCCCAATTATACCCTATTGAGTATCTAGGGGACCAATGGATCTGGTGGCACTACTTTAGGAAAAGGCAAGAGTAGAGTGTACATGAGTACACCACCGAGGTCAGAAATATGGCCATCATGTTGGGTATATCTCGAAATAACCCATATGTACTCCTCAAGTATATGGGGGGTTTACACAATCATCTATGAAAGAAGGTGATGCTCTTCAAGCCAAGGACAATGGATGAGGCATGTTTATAGGCATAGTACCTTGAAAACATAGGCCAAAAGAAGGGGAAGCCAGGTGGTTCTAAGCAAAAATAGCACCAAGAAGCTTCCAAGGAGGGGAAGAAGTGGAAAGGGAGAAAATATAAGAATAAATAAATTTCTTTACATCAATGAAAAGATCCCAACAACCATTGAAATCAATGCAACATTGATGGCCACACTGAGGAAATATGCTAGAAACTACATCAAGAAATGATCCTAAAGAACCTCAAGAAGGACGAAAATAAAAAGAACCTTTCAGCCACAGGTTCAAGCAATCAGGTTGAAAGTAGCTCAGACATGGATGAAAATATTGTCTACACATATGTGCAAAACGAGGTAAATCTAAGTAGCCTTCATCACCAGGAAGATAAGGAGATGACCAAGATCTTCCACATCAATATTTAGGTCAAGAAGACCAAGATAGATGCTTTGATTGATGTTGGTTCACAAGCTAATCTCATAGACATAGATTTGGTCAACAATATTGAATTGGAGTTTCACAATCATCCTATCCATTATCCATTGGGTTGGGTAAACAAGGATGAAAATATAAAGGTAATGAAACAATGTAATATTAAATTTTTTGTAAGTGTTGATTGTATTGATGAAGTGGAATTGGATGTAGTACCCCTTGATGTATGTGGAGTAGTGTTTGGAATCCCCTACATGTATATTAGGGATATAATCTTCATGCAGAAAGAAAAATAGTATCGATCGATCTAGGATGGGAAGTCCTACATCATTAACGCACATAAAGGAAAGTCAAAGATCTCATTGGTAAGTGCCAACCACGCCCAAAATTTGATTAGTTATATTAAAAAAAATGTTTTTCTTTTCTCAAGAGAAAATCAGTCTCATGATGAGTCAATGAGAGTGAAATAATCCCTAGAGGAGTGTACTAAAGTGAAGAAACATCAGTTGGAGGAGTTTCTACAAGAATATAGAGGAATGTTGAAGAATCCTAAAGTGATACCACCCAAGAGGGATGTGGAGCATGAAATAAAGTTATTTCCAGACTCCCCATTGCCAAATATTGCATTGTATAGTGTTATAGAAGTGAATGAAGTGAAGAAGCAGTTGCAGTAGTTGTTGGAGCATGATGTGATTCGACCAATTACCTCACCTTGTGGGTCACCCATCATAATTGTACCCAATAAGGATGAGACTTGGAGAATGTGTATCAATTACAAGTAATTGAACAAGATTCCACTGAATAATCGATACCCTTTTCCAACAATCAATGATTTGTTGGACCAGCTACAACATGCCAAGTACTTCACTAATATGGATTTGAAATTAGGATATCACGAGGTACAATTCAAATAAGAAGATACTTGGAAGAATTCCTTCAAGACAAGGAAAGGTTTGTATGAGTGGTTGGTTATTCCATTTGGTTATGCAACACACCAACTACATTTATGAGAATAATGATTTTTTTTTTATTCCCTTATCTAGATTCATTTGTTACTCTTTATTTGGATGATATAATAGTTTATAGTTCTACTTGGGAGGATCATGTCTCACATATTTTGTAGGTGTTAGAGACTATGAAAAAGCACCAGCGACTGGACAATCTTAAGAAATGCGAGTTTGAAAAATAGTCTTTGGTGTATTTTGGGTATCTTATCGGTGGATGGGAGCACAAGATATATCCCTCAAATATGGATTCCATCATGAAATGGTCGGTTCCAACAAAATTCACTAAATTTGGGAGTTTTTTTGGGCAGCACAATACTTGTGGAAGTTCATAGCTTCATTTTCAGCAATTTTTGCACCACTCCATGCCATAAAATATAGTGGTAAGAGTTTCTAGTGGGGGAAGAATCAACAAAAGGCCTTTGATGAGATCAAAATAAAGATCAATCAAGCACCAATTCTTGCACTACCAAATATAGAATCCCTTCAAAGTGGAGACCAATGCAAGTGGGTATGCCATGGGAGAAACCTTGATGCAAGGAGGAAGGTATGTCTACTATCATTCTGAAGTATTTCATGGGTTGGATATTAACTAAATTACCTACGAAAAGGATCTCTATGACTTGTTATAATCTATCAAAAAGTGGAAGAACTATCTGATTGGAAAGGAGACCATCATTCACACAAATCACCAACCACTACAATATTTGTACTCCCAATGTAAGTTTTAACAAACCAGGAATTACAAGTGGATGGGTTTTTTACAAAAAAATCATTTGGTAATAAAGTATAATAAGGGTAGCACAAATAAGTTGGAAGACATGCTTTCACGACCACCCACATCCAAGATTACAACTTTGGAAAATTTGATGCACATAGATTATTTTACCCATGATGCATACATTAAAGATGAGGACTTCAAGTAGGTGTTTCAGTGACTATAGGGTTAAATTCATATAGAAGAAGGTGATGGAAAGGTTTACTATCATTTCCAGAATGGTTTTCTCTACACGCTTGACAAGATTTGTGTCCTTAAAGGTGAATGACTACAACTTATTAGAGAGGATCACACCTCCAAGGTTGAAGGACATTTTGGTGTTGGGAAGACAATTGCCAATTTACAAAGGTATGTGTGCTAGCCAAGAATGCAATAAGATGTAGTATGGTATATTATAGGATGTATATTTTTTTGTACCAACAAGATCAATAACATGAAGCAAGGTCTATAGCATCCCTTACATGTAACAACTCAAACTTAGGAAATCATTTCCATGGATTTTGTGGGAGGTTTGCCAACCACACAAAATGGACATGACTATTTATTTTTGGTAGTTGACAGGTTCAACAAAATGTGCATTCTCACACCTTGTAAAAATACCATCAAGGGATAGGAAGCAACAAACTTGTTCTTTGACATGTCTAGGTGCACTTTGGGATACCAAGGAGCATCATCTAAGATAGGGATACTATATTTCTTAGTGCATTTTGGAATACATTGTGGGAGAAGATGGACATTAAGTTGAATACATCTACAACATTCCATCCACAGATAGATGGGCAGAAAGAAGTAGTCAACATGACTTTGGTGAAACTTTTGAGGGGTTAAAATCAAATGAATCTAAAGACCTAGGATGAAAATATGATCTATATACAACAGTCTTATAATAGAGCAATCCATACTTCTACTGGTAAGCCACCTTTTGAAACTTGCTTTGGGTATTTTCCACCTTCACCCTTATATGTTTTATAAGGAAACCAATAAGTTAGGGAGGACCTCATAGGAGATGTATTAAAAGAAAAAACAATTGTTGAGAAAATTAGGAAGATCCATTTGCAAGTACAAGGGACACTTAATAAGTCATAGGAAAAGTAAAAGGCTAGACATGACCCACACAAAATATAGAGAACATTTAGAGTGGGAGATAGAGTATGGTTAAAACTAAATAAGGAAAGGATACAAGGTCCTGGTAAGAAGATCAAGGTTATGTGCTATGGTCCTTTTGAGGTATTGGAAAAGGTGGGAGATAATTCCTAATGTCTTAGTCTACTCCCATACATGCACATTTACTCAGTAGTGAATGCGGATAATCTCAAACTCTATGAGCCTTCCATGTTGTATCAAAAGGAGGAGAGGGTCCTACCTTCCATAGAGTACTTAGCGCCAGATGCTCAAACAGAGTTGGTAGAGGACAAAGTTTTGCAGAAGTGGTCTATAGCTAAAATACAAGGGAAACAAAACCTTTGGCAGATTGGGTTGAAAGGACAATTTCTAGGAAAATAAAAGTGGTACTCTAGGGAGAAGGTAGAGGAAACATTTCCTCACCTCATTTAGTAAATATTTTTGGGACCAAATCCTCCCTAAATGGGGAGGTATGATCCAGATTGGATCATTATATTATTTTTCATCGATCTCAATGCTTTTAGAGTAGAAAAATTGGAGGAATCCATTTGTAGGGTTATTTTAGTGGTTGGTCCTAGTTTGGAAAAATTAGGGTCCATGCCTTTCCAATGGTGCAGACCATCCATTAACCGGGGTTCGTATGCAAACGTCGCACCTCTCACAAGTGGAATTATCGTGTTGACCACCATTGTACGGGAGTATCCCACATCAACCCCCATTACTCATGCATATGGGGCTAGCCACATGAGGAATTTCAAGAAGATTCTATAAGGTTCAAAACCCTACCACAATTCAAGGTCGAGGAAATAAAAAACCTACCCCTACATGGCTATCGAGCTATGTTAAATTTCGAGCCACTAGGAGGATACGAGGTTCCATTCTTTGTTATGGTATTTTGTTCCATATAAGAGAAGAACAAATGGGAGTGGGAAATTAGAGATCATAAAAAAGGGGGTTAATGTTTTGTAGTGACCTAACAGACCACAAGTCTCAGGTAAATTCATAGAGAGTGCCTTCCCCTTTATACTTTCATTATTTCCATACTAGAGAAAAGAGAACAGGGTAGCCTCACCTTCTAGATGGGTTTTATCCTATAAGGGTTTCCTAGAGAAAATCTTTGTGTCATTTTGTAGATGGTGTGTGATTGTAATTTACTTCCGCGTTTTATTTTTCATGCATAAGCAGAAAATAAATAACTAAATATTTTGGAATCTAAAGGAATTTAACCTTCATCGTGTAGATATGAATTTTATTTATTATATCTACTGTGACGAATCATTCCAACGAAATATACATGGCAGTTTACAACTCATTTAAATTGACCAATATTCATTTCTGATTATGAGGTTCATTTTAATAAAGAACAAGTATCTTTGGATTTAGTATTTATCTCCTCTTGAACTAGTATTTTACTTTCAAGTCTCTTTAATTGAAATCATTTCTATGACAAGAATATTTCTTTTTGAATTTGGTGACACCACAAGTACACACACTTCACTCCCTAATTAAATTCCTAATTCATGACTCTAGGATTAGCCTAAAATCATCCACCTAACATAACTCATTAAATCCCCACTTGGGAACAAAAAAAAATTGTAACTAAGTTAGGGTTGTGGGGATAGGAATCCAAATAATTCACCACAAATATTCTCTTTTGAAACATAGTGGTTGATTGATTATGGATCTTAACATCATTTCTATTGGATTCCATTAATACCCATTTAACAATGGGAACACTCTTTATAGTGGATAATGAGAAGGTTGGGATTGGAGGTTTAATTGAGACTCCTAGCTCTTTCAATACTAAAGATACCAAAACCATTTGATTTCAACTTGAAAGAAAGATAACCTATTTAACATATCTATGAATAGGTATCTTGGTGACCATTCTATTAAGTTCCTACCTAGGTGGATCTTGCAAGAGGGAGGGAACTTGAGACAAATTTCTATAGGCCATTGGGATTCCATTACTCTTTCTCTCCTAGCTATAAGTATATCATTCACACCTTCATTCATATCCATGGTGAATTTCATTACCTCTAATGGTATGTTTTTGGAAGGTCCTCATTCTACTATTTATCTTGTTTCTGTTGTGGTATTACAACCATTCAAAAGAAATGATTTAGGATGGAATATTCAATCAAGAAATTCATATTTTCATTCAAAAACACTTAATGCCACTTGTTGCACCACCTGAGAACATAATATATTCATTTAATCACTTATTAATTGATTGTTTTCCTTTGTCACTCTAGTTCTTTAATAGATTAACTACATCTTTGAAAGAGGTATTTACACCTAGGAACCATTATGACCCCTAGGAGACTATCTCATAAAATCTAAGGCCTACCTCCATTAGAAATTCTTGGTTGTGTCTTATCTCCCACTCAATAGGTTAGAATTGAATATCCTAGTCCTTCTTTGAGATCACTGTCTTCGAATTTAGAAATTTCATCCGTTTCAAATTCAAAACCCTGATCCCATTCAAGGCCATCTAGTTAAATTGTTCTCAAAGTCAGTCTCCCTTCAACTAGTCTACCTTCATCTACCTGATCTATAATCTCAATTCCCATCATGGCAGGAACTATTGAAAATCAAAACAACCTGAAGTGAAAACTCAAACTACCTTACCTTATATGGTTGGGTTGAATATCCCATATTAACCAAACTTATAAATGATTCTATTCAACATAATATTACATGGAAAACCATGTTGACCAAGTTACCCTCTGATATCCCTATGTTTGAGGGCCATGCTAGAGAATCCCTCCAATAATATCATGTCATATAAGTGTTTGTGATCATTCAATAGTATCATGGATGACTCAATTATACTTTGGTTGTTTCGATGCACCCTCAAAGGTGTGACTACCAAATGGTATATCGATCAACTTGCCAATACCCACAATGCCTTTGAGTCAATTTCTAAATTGTTTTTAACCATTTTTTTAGCTTCTATTCACCATGATGTAGGGATTGAAATCCTTACCAAATTTCATCAGACTATTGATACCCATATCAAAAATCATATTCATCAATGGAATATACAACATGGTTTTTGTAATGACAAAATTAATGACAAATTCCTCATGGATTGGTTCTTAAAGTCCTTATTTCCTCCTATCAATAAATACATGTCCACGACCATGCCCAAAATGGAGGAAGCCATCCAAAAATCCCAACAATATGAATTTAATTATGCCTAGTTATGGTGTTTGTAAACCATTCTCCACAATGCTCCTCACTCTCACTCAGTAGACTTATTTGCATTGAGGGAATCCAATCTTGTTGATGGTATCATGAGGTCTATTTATCAAATCAATTTTGACCCTTTTCCCCCTATATCTAATATGTACAATAACCCATATGGTGGAGTTTGTACCTCTTATTCCCCAAAATCCTATAGGGTGGTCCCATTTATCCTAATCCTCCACCAAATCCACCTCATTTCATGTCTCAAGTCGTATCCAAAACCTATTATTTATGTCCTCCTAGGCGTCAACATGTGCATGTTCGTACTTGTACTAGTTCATCTTGTATTGGGATGGTCATCTTCCCATATTACCCCTTTCTTGGCCCATCACCAACATCCTCAATACCTCCAACTATGGTACCTCAACCCCTAGTCAATTCTAGTCAAACTACACCTCCACCACAAGTTCAAGTGTATGCTTAGAAAAATTTTCCGAACACCCGAACTAGAATAATAATAATAATAACAAAATGAAGAATAAGGGGAAGGAGAATAGA
>SNQJ01S0032753.1:40142-59077 GCA_010110895.2 Picea sitchensis
CCCCCACTATTCCCAACACAATGTATAACACATGGGGCTAATCGTGCAAAGAATATGACATGTTCCCAACATTATCTCACTTGTTTTTTCTTTGCAAACAGAGGGAGGAGGATTACATGATCAACAATTCAAGGCAACAATTCCCATTGCTCCTCTACACCAAGAGAACTTCTCAATGCTTACCAACCTTTTCAATGAATCTGCAATATTCTTCAAAGCATTCACCTTCACTAGAACCACATTATTGTCTTCAACAATGTCTCTTGCAAAGTGATACTAAACATCATTGTGCTTTTTCTTAGAATGATAGGCAGGGTTCTTTTGTAGAAATATTTCACTATGACTATCACAATCTAACCTTACATCTTGTTTTACAAACCCAATACATGAACAAAATCTATGTAACCACACAACTTCCTTATTCGCATGAGTGGCTTCCATGTATTCATATTTTGTAGTTGAGAGTGCAACTACATATTTTCTCTTGCTCATCCAACCGATTTCTCCTCCAAATAGGTTAAAAACATAACCACTTGTAGATATTTTGCAATCCATATCTCTATCCCAGACTACGTCAACAAATTCATGTATGTCCAACACTTTGTTTGTACCATTTTTTCCTTTGTAAGAAATTCCATAGTTTTTAGTTCCATGTAAATACTTGAAAACCCTCTTTACAGTTGTCAAATGCTCCTTCCCTCGTTTTGACATATACCCGCTCAAAACTCCCATTGAATGTGAAATGCCTGGTCTACTACAAACCATTGTATACATCAAATTGCCAACAACACTAGCATAAGGAACATGAGACATGTCTTCTTCCTCTTCATGTGTCTTGGGACATTGATCTACAAATGAATTTACACTTATAAGAATAGAAACCTTGACCGGTTTACATTCCAACATATTAAACCTATGCAATATTGTCTCAATGCATTTCCTTTGATTCAACCAGAGCTTCTTGTTTTCCTGATATCACTTAATTTTCATGCCCAAAATAAAATTTTCAGCACCAAGATATTTCATATCAAATTTAGAAGAAATTTGATTTTTTACCTCCATGACGATTTCATTATTGTTTCCTATCGGTAACATATCATCAACATACAAAACCACACAAAATAAAATTATCACCAACTAATTTAAAATACACACAGTGATCATCTTTGCTCCTTGTGAAACCAAGTCCCAAGATATAAGTATCAAACTTTTGTTACCACATCCTTGGAGATTGCTTTAATTCATATAGGAACTTTTTTCAGCTTGCAAACCAACTCTTTCTTACCCTTCATTGCAAAACCTTCTGGTTGTTTCATGTATATTTCTTCTTCGAGAACCCTATGTAAGAATGTTTTATTTACATCCATTTTTTCTACTTCAATATCAAAATCAATAGCAACAGATAAAATAAATCTAATAGAAGTTAATTTTTCAATATGAGAAAATATGTCACCAAAATAAATTCCCTCTACCTAGGAATATCACTTTGCTATTAGGTGATATTTATAATTCTCCACTTTACCTTATCCATTCAACTTCTTCTTATGCACCCATTTGCTACCAATGAGATTTATTCTATCCTAAAACTCAAATAGATCACAAGCCTCATTTTTATCCAAGGATACCATTTCCTCAACCATGGCCTTCTTCCATAGTTTATCATCCTATGAATTCACTACTTCCCTAATAGTTCTAGGATCATCATCAGTAATAGACAAAGAAAAAATATAAAAGGAATCAAGTGGAGTATACATTTCTAGTTGTCTTCTTTCTTGAATTGATCTCCTCAATAATGGAGTATGAGGTTCTTCACTTTTGATTCATGTTCTCCCATTGAGTTAGATTTTTCACCCTCCAAATCAAACTCCATTGTCTATGGTTATTTTTCTTTTTGTGGGGCTTCCTATCTAGAAACATATTTAACCTCTCTAAAGACAACATCTTGATATTATCAAAACCAATAAAGATACAATTTTGAGCTTTATTATCCAACTTACCCATATTTTTCTTTGGAACATGTACTTAAGAATCACAACCAAAAAATCTAAGATGTTCAAGAGAGGGTTTTTAACCAGTCCATGCCTCATGCAGATTTTTTTCTACCAATGCTAACGAGGGTGATATATTTACTAGATAACATGCAATACCCATTGCCTTTTCCTAGAATTTGTTTCTTAACCTGACATCACTGAGCATGCTCCTTGATTTTTCCATTAATATCTTATTCATACTTTTTGCAACCCCATTACGTTGAGGTGTGTATGAAGTAGTCTTTTTCATTTCTATATTAGACTTCTTATAAAATTCCTCAAATTGATTATCGCAAAACTCTCCACCATTATATATCCTTAACACCTTTATTTTATTCTCTATTTGATTCTCCACAAGAACCTTAAACTCTTTGAATTAAAAAAATACCTTAGGTTTGTTTCTGATCCAAAAAGGATCCAAAGAATGCTAAGAATAACTTAGAACACACAGATGCAGCTCAGAACGCTCATAATGGCTCCAACAGATAAAGAAAGGGAAAAAAATTAAAGTTCCCCAAACTCAGTAAAAATGGCATGAACGCGAAGAGCACCGCAAGATTTCTCACAGTGCAAACGACTCGTCAAACAGAATTACGGTTTGAAAGATATTCACAGTCAAAGATGCAATCAACCATGACCAGTCAATAGGGGACACCTCATTGTCCGTACTACTAACATCAGCATGACATCAACAAATGACATGGCAGGGTGACATCATCATATGGATGATGATGTCAACATGCCACATGGCAACACCACATGCTACCACATGTCACCCACTAGTGGAATTTTCAAGGGTCCATATGGACCAATAGGAAAGTTCCATGTGGCACCCTTAGGATCCGCCACGTGGTACCACCCAAGGAGTGCCACGTGTCAGTAAAGAAGTGAAAGGGCGAGCCACATCAACATACGAGCAGGCAAATTAGTAGGTTCCACGTGGCCCAATCATGGGGAAACACCTGACATCTCGAGAATGCCCAATATTAGCCCATGAATAATTTTTGTTTAAAAAAAATAAATGGCGGGTCCGCCAAATCTATACATTCATTATTAGAGTTTCTAGAGGGATGCTAAACATAGCGGAGGTTCAAACAACAAACATATATATATGTTAACCACTACCAAAAACAGAGTCTGGCGGGTTCGACCCTGGAACCTTCGACTAGCACAAAGCCTTTAAAACTCCATTCTAACCAATGTGCCAAGGGGTGTGCCTTGGTACATCCACCACCTTTAATATTTAAAAATGCATATTCAACCAGATCCAGGGGAAGGCGTGCGACCGTACTGTACAATCTAGCATGGATTTTGAGATATATGTTGTCATAATTATAGGTACAGAGGGCATGAAAACCGAGACAAGATTTCTCTTGGGCCTAGGAGTGACAGAGTCAGATCGGAGAGTGGAGACTGTCATTTTTGGGTAATTTGACACCACAAATCCAATGGTGATGTTTGTTTTCTTATCTGAGCATTATTTTTGGAGCTTGATTTCAGAATGAGGTATATTCATGTATTTACCAAATTATTTTGCTGAGTTAATAAAAGAGCCTACCCATTTGAGAGAAGGACCTGGAGACGTAGTCCGGCAGGGACAAACTCCGTTATCAATTTTTTGTGTTATATCTGATTCTTATGTCTCTTCCTTTCTAATTTTTCACTTCTTTAATGGTGCACTTTAACTTATGCTCATTTAATACAATTCTTTATAAGTCACAATCAAAAGATCTCGGATCATGTTGGTATCAAAGCAATCATCTTTGAATTGAATTGTTGAGTGTGAATGCTTACTAGGGCCAATCATAAGAAGGGTTAAGGAACTATAAAGACTTTCAATCCTGAAGTTCACTGTGTGTCTAGAGGGAAGAAAATGGTAGAAGAGGACAAGCGTGATGAATAGGAGAAAAAATTTCACATGGTATTTTATCACATGTCAGAAGTGGTCGAGCAAATGTATGGAGATTACGAGAAGAGGATGAAGAAGAAAGGGAAGAAAAAGGAAGCACATGCAGATGATGATGCTTCGGTAAACCAAGGGGGTGGAGTAGATCCTCCTGAGCCTCCATCTTCACCTTTGAGTTTGATCAAAATCTGGACCAGGGGTCAAATTTTAGCTCAAAAATCAACATTCTCGAAATTTCCTCAAAACGAACGAGAGCGTAGCCCTCGTCATCACGAACCCAACGCAATTCGTTTTGTCTCAAACGGATGTCGGGAGTGAGAGATATCATGATCTGTCTGAATCGTCAAACAGGTAAAAAAAAGGACGTTGACTGGGCAGTCTGTACAGTCCGTAAGGATGCTGATGTGGCATGATCGTACGCTGATGTGGCAACCATACAATGATGTGGCATGTGGTGATGCGGCAATCATATGTTGGTTGAAAGTTGGTCGAATGACATCTCGACACGTGGCATTTTGTGGTCAAATGATTGGGTGCCACGTGGCCCAATCATGGGCTGCCACGTGGCACCCCGACATTGGTTGAATGTTTGTTTAATAAAATGTTATGGGAGTCCGCGGGGTTCGACCCCCGGACCTCCCCCACTATGTAACGCCTTCACAAACCTCCGTTAACCATTATACCACCGATTGTTTCTTAATATGTATGTGGGTATTATATTATTTAAATTCACATATGTTTGCAATGGCGGGGGGTCGGGCCGGGGCTTAGCCCCGGCCCGTGGTCGTTTGCATTGTTATATGACCGTGACTGAAATTTGTGTGTGCGTGGGATTTGAAACTCGTCCTGTGGACCTATTCATTGCCATGTGACCATATATGTATACATATTGCGCGGTTATATGGGGTGTGGCCCCATTTCACATGGGCGCATATGTTTTATTCAAATGGAGCCCCAATTCTATTGCGTTTCACATGTGACCTTTGCTATATGTGCGCGGTTCCAACATTTATGACATTCGGCCATTTGGTTTGGTTGAAACGGTTCCTGCCACTTGTCTTCGTTTTGTTTGCCATGTAAACGGAGCCCTCTTTGCACTAGCCCGAGGTTGTATGGACTCTAATGTGCTCGAGTGCTTGGCAGTTAGGGGCTGGAGGTGCCTTAACCGTCCTATGGTTTGCACCGTTGGCATGGTTGCGCCCGGTGCCGGGTTTTTTTGCCTTAAATAGCATGTGTGCCAGGTTCATGAAACAAGGGTGCATTTTGGCGAACCAGTTTCAGCAAGGTTGAAGGAGGAAAATGGAGGAGGCCTATCTTCTTCATCTTTTGGCCGATTGAGGTGCCGTAAAAGCCTAGCTAGGGGTTTTTGGATGTCTTGAATCCATTGGCACTATTATCAAGGCCATTTGAAGACTTATTTTTTAGGTTTTTCACCATTGAAGTTTCAGCAAGCTCCAGGGAGCTTGAAGCCCTCATTGATCGAGGACATGGTTTGGTGAGCCTATGTTTGTTTTCTGTGATTGAATAATAATTTTTGGCTAATTGATATGCTCTGAACACATTGGGACAGGTTTTAGAGGCTGTTGAGAACTTTTACAGGTGTTTTTTCCAAAGAGAAGCTCAGGGAAGCGTATGGCCACATGTAGAAGAGGTCATGCCCGGATGAGCCATGATCCGTTTTCAGAGTTCTATTAGTCATTTTTGGGGTTTTTATGTGTTCTGATCCCAATGGTACAGTATGTTTTTCCATTGGAGTTGAGCAACAACTTGTAAAAGAACTTTTGACAAATTAATCCCAGAGAGCCAAGTCCATTGATGGAGGCTCAAGGAGATGTAGCCCGGAGGGGGGTGAACTCCTTTATCATGTTGTGATTTTTTTGAGTTTGATGGTTTATTTGCTGCAAGTTATGTTGTTGTGTTTTCATTTAAAGAACATATTTAACCATTTAAAAGAACAATTTCTCACAGATAAGCATTTACAAGAAGATACATGAACTTAACACATAAGTTTATCTTGCATATTTTAACACATGAAGAAAGGTCCTGTAAAGTTTATTTAATGAAGTAGAGGGTGCTTTCATAGCATAACAAGTCAGCCTTCTATTTTCAGATCAGAGTTATAGTTCTTCTTCCTTTGAGGATTCTCATCATTCTCATCATTCTAGCCATAAAGCCTCTTTTAAGAAACCATTATTAAAGCTTGATGTAAAATTTTCTTTACCTATGTTTAATGGAGATGCTAATCCTGGAAAGATAGATAATTAGATCTGATAGGTTGAAGTGTATTGTCGAGTCCAACATATTGATGAAGAGGAAGTTAAAGTGCAACTGGCTTCTTTTCGGTTGGAAGGCATCGCTCTCGTATGGTGGGAGAGAAAGATTTAGGATGAAAGTAAGTGTGGTAAGCTTCTTTCCTCATGGTCAGAGTTTAAATCAGTGATCAGGAAGCAATTTTATCCATTAGGGTATTTACATAAATAAATGATGGAATGGAAAACCTTAAGGCAAAGTAAAGGACAAGCTGTACAAAGTTTCACAAAATAATTTAGGAAGAAATCTCTTGCATTGAATATTGCTTTAGATTCTTATGAGACTTTAATGAAGTATATTTTCACACTTCACAGTTATATTCAACATAATTTTCTCTTTTTTAACCCAACTAGTCTTGACAAAGTTTGTGTGCAAGCCACTCACCTAAAGAACAAGGGGAAAAATGTTCAAGAAGATCCCACAAAGAAACCTTCCAATTTTCCACAGAATACTTTTAATAAGTTTAAAAGGAAGGAAAAGAAGACTGCTATAGTGACGAGATACGGAGGAAAATCATCTTGCACTCATTGCAAGAAGAGCGATCATGATGAAGATCATTGTTGGAAACTGCATCGGAAAAAGAAGGAAAAATAGTTTGGTGGAAAGGGGAAGACAAAGACCATTGCTACGGTACAACAAGATCTTGGTTCCAATTGAGGAGATGAAGGAAAGATCACAACGGTTGGAGTAAAAGGTAATGATTCTCTTCATGCTATTTCTTGTTCCAATGATGAATCTCATGTTGATGAACGAAAGATGGATGAGTTCAGGGATGATTTTAGGGGCTAAATTTCACTCATGGACTAATTTTCCATGGTTTTTCCCAAAAAGGGATTCACTATTTTAAAAATGATTCGCCCAAATTCTATAGGATAAAATTGTTTTTCCTTAAAAATCGCCAAAATTTTATAAAAACTATATAAAATCCTTAGAAATTTGAATATTTTTACAAAAATATCGCCAAACATTTATAGTTTGCATATGAAGGATTAGTAAGATTTGCCAAGGTTTCTACATTTTAAAATAAATTTCCATCCTTAAAATCATCTATGGATGAGTTATTTCACATAAGAGTTGTATCTAAACATGTTAATATAGATACATTATTTGATCAGGGATCCCAAGTAAACTTAATATCTGAATCACTTGTCAAGAAAATGGGTCTTGAAATGAAACCACAATCGAAACTTTATCCTCTTGGTTGGGTATGTGACAAATCCAAACTTAATGTCACCAAACAATGTAGGGTAATATTTTCTATTGCTTCAAAACTACTTGATATATGTGGCATAGTGTTGGGAAGTCCTTATCTTTATGATAAAAAAGAAGTCTTCTTTCGACATGAGAACAATTACCACCTTACTAAGGGAGGAGTGGAATATATTGTTAGATCTCACAACATGAGGGTAAATACAACACTTGTTAGTGCAGGGCAAATGAAAAGACTCATAAACACTAATAAGAGATCTGTACTCATGGTTGTCAGATAGAAATATGTCGAGACATCCGACACTTTCCAAGGGTGTGATCCATCTCATAAAAAGGAATTAATTGATATTGTTTCTAAGTATTATGATATTTTTACAGGAACCAAATGGATTACCTCCTAAGAGGGAAATCCAACATGAGATACATCTTCAACATGATTCTCCTTTGCCTAATGTGGGCATGTGCAGGATGTTAGTTGTGGATATGATAGAGATCAAGAAGAAGGTACAGGGATTATTGGATCAAGTGGTCATCAGGCCCAATTCATCTCCTTGTGGTTCTCCGATCGTGATGGTGCCAAAGAAGGATGGCACATGGAGAATGCATGTTGATTACTGGGTCTTAAATAAAATCACGGTGAAAAATTGATACTCTCTTCCTCGCATAGATGATTTACTTGATCAATTGAAGAATGTTGTCTATTTCACTAAGTTGGATTTGCGCAATGGATATCATCAAATTAGAGTTGCAGAACATGATGCGTGGAAAACTTCCTTCAAAACCAAACATGGATTGTTTGAGTGGTTGGTTATGCCGTTTGGGCTTTGTAATACTCCGACAACTTTCATGCGTGTGATGCATGATGTATTCAGGCCTTTCATAGATGACTTTGTGATTGTATATTTAGACGACATTATTATTTTTAGTGGGACATGGGATGAGCATGTGAGGCGTGTAAAGCAAGTATCAGATACTTTACAAAGGGAGAAGTTGTATGTAAAATTGTCTAAATGTGAATTTTGCAAGACTGTACTTGTATACTTAGGTCATATTGTAGGAGGAGGACAATTGGAAATTGACCCTTCCAAAATTGATGTAATTGTAAATTGGCATGAGACAAAAAGTGTAACTGAAGTTCGAAGCTTCTTAGGTGAAGTCCAGCATTGGAGGAGATTCATTCCCAACTTCTCCTTCATAGCAACTCCTCTACATGCCTTAACCAGTGTGAAGAACACTTTTCAGTGGGAAGGAAAGAAACAAAAATATTTCGACACTTTGAAAGGGAAGATCAATACTGCACCAGTATTAGCATTTCCGAATATTCAACAGCCTTTTGAGATTGAGATAGATGTCAGTGGATATGCCATGGGTGAAATACTAATGCAATATCATAAGCCTATCTGTTACCACTCTAAAACTTTTAACCAAGTTGTTGTTAACTATCCTACATATGAAAAAGATTTGTATGCATTATTCCAGAGTGTAAAGAAATGGAAGCACTACTTGTTAGGGAAGGAAACCATCATACATACAAATCACCAACCCTTACAGTATCTTCAAGAACATACCAAATTGCAACAATCTCGACACTACAGGTGGATGGGTTTTCTACAAAAGTTTCACTTGGTAATCAAGTATAAGAAGGGTACAAGTAACAAGGTAGCTAATATGATTTCTAGACCTCCTATTGTTGCTTCTATTATTTTGAAGAATGCTTCTTTATCTCATGATAGCTATATAAAAAAATATGCCATCGATGAAGATTTTAAAGAAGTATATACGAAGCTAGCCCTTGGTGCATAGGTAGAGAACTGTTGTTTGCAGGGAAAGTTACTTTACCATATTGGAAAGTTATGTATTCCTACAAGTGAACAAGTCCATGTAATACGAGAAGCTCATACTTCTCTTGTTTCTTAGCATTTTGGGGTAGGAAAAACTATAGCTCATTTACAAAGGTTTTGTTACTGGCCTCAAATGAAAGAAATTGTAACTAAATATGTAAAGGGGTGTGTGATGTGTTCTACTTGTAAGGCCGCTAATATAAAACTAGGGCTATACTCACCACTTCCTGTTCCATCCCATCCATGGGAAAGTATATCCATGGATTTTGTAGGGGGTTTACCCATGACCAAAGGGGGTCATGATTATTTGTATGTTGTAGTGGATAGGTTCAGCAAGAAGTGTATCTTGATGCCTTGTAAAAAGAAGATCACTGCTGAGAAGACTTATAATCTCTTCTTTCAACATGTTTGGGTTCACTTTGGATTACCCACATATATCGTCTCGGATTGAGACACTCGATTCCTTGGGGACTTTTGGACTAGCTTGTGGAGAATGATGGACACCAAATTGAAGAGGAGCACTGCTTTCCATCCACAGACCGATGGACAGACAGAGGTGGAAAACCAAACAATAACACTTTTTATTCGAGGCTACTGCAACAAGTGTCGAAAGGTATGGGATGAACATATACCCTATGTACAACATCCGTACAACCAAGCTTTACATTCATCCACTTAGATTTCACCTTTTGAGACATGTTTTGGGAACCTACCAAAGGTTCCTTTGGACTTGATGTACGGGAGAGATACCAATTTAAATGAAGATCGAACAGAGGACAGAGCCCACAAGTTCATCTAGAGGATTCAACAGATACACCAGGAAGTCTAGGAATAATTGGAGAAGAGTCAAGCACAGTATAAATCTTGACACGACAAGCACAGGGTTGATCATCAGTTCCAGGTTGGAGACCGGGTATGGCTTCACATCAACAAGCAGAGGTTGAAGGGGGAAGGCAATAAAATCAATCCCATTCATTATGGACCCTTCACTATTTTAGAGAAAAGAGGTACCAATGATTTTCGTCTGGATCTTCCACCTTATATGCATATTTACTCAGTTGTGAATGTTGAGAAATTGAAACTTTTTTAGCCTCCCATGATCATAGATCAAGATGAGGAAGTTTCAATTCCATCAATTGATGAGTTTGCACCTGAGTACTTGTATGAGATATAAGAATATATCATCCTGGATAGGAGGATGAGGACTTCACGTAGGGGTGATGTTGATTATCTTCGAGTAGGCTTGAAGGGAACCCATCCAAGCAAAGAAAAGTGGATCGAGAAGGACAAAGTGAGGGAACTCTTCCCTCACTTACCAGTTGATTGATGAAATATTTTGGTGATCCAAAAAGCTCTCAGTGGGAAGACGTGATCGAAAAAGGATCCAAAGAAGGCTAAGAATAATTCATAACTCACAGAGGCAGCTCAAAATGCTCATAATGGCTCTAGCATACTAAGAAAGGGAAAAAATTCAAAGTTCCCAAAACTCATTAAAAATGGCATGATCGCGAAGAGTGTGTCGCAAGCTTTCTAACTGCGCAAACGACTCATCAAACATAGTTATGTTTTGAAAGCTATTCGCGGTCAAAGATGTGGTCAACCAGGACCAATCAACAGGGGACACCTCATCGTCTGTACTACTGACGCTAAAAACTGACATGGTAGGGTGATGTCATCCTACAGATGTTGACATCATCATGCCATGTGGCAACACCATAGGCTGCCATGTGTCATGCACCAGTGGACTTTTCAGGGTCCATATGGATGAATAGGAAAGTGCCACATGGCACCCCCAGGAGACTCCACGTGGCACCACCCAAGGAGTGCCATGTGTCAATATGACAGTGACAGGGCAAGCCACATCAGTATACGAGTAGGAGAATCAACAGGCACCACATGGCCCAATCATGGGGAAAGACGTGGCATCCCGAGAATGCCAAATATTAGCCCGTGAATGATTTTTGTTTTAAAACAAGAAATGGTGGGTCCGCTAAATATGTCGGACAACGTCAAATCTATACATATGTTAGCGGAGTTTCTAGTGGGCCGCTAAATATAGCAGAGGTTCAAAAAATGAATAAATATATATGTTAACCACTACCTAAAACAGATTCTGGCAGGTTCTTCCCTGGAACCTCCGGCAAGTACAAAGCCTTTAAAACGCCTCTCTAACCAACATGCCAATGGGGTGTGCCTTGGTACATCCGCCACCTTTAATATTTAAAAATGCGTATTGGGCCAGAGATGGGGGAAGGAACATGAACATACTATACAATACAACATGGATTTTGAGATAGATGATGTCATAATTGCAGGTACAGAGGGCATGAAGGCCGAGACAAGATTTCTCTTGGGCCAGGGAGTGCCAACGTCAGATCAAAGCATGGAGACAGTCATTTTTGGGTAATTTGACATCGCGAATCCAATGGTGATGTTTGTTTTATGATCTAAGAATTATTTATGCAGATTGATTTCAGAATGGGGTATATTCATGTATTTACCAAATTCTTTTGCTGAGTTAATAAAAGAGACTACCCATTTGAGAGCAGGACCCGGAGACGTAGTCCACCAGGACAAAATCCGTTATCAAGTTTTTTTGTTAAGATACGATGCGTATGTCTCTTCATTTCTAAATTTTCCCTTGTTTAATGGTTCACTTTAACTTATGCTCATTTAATACAATTCTTTATAAGTCATGATGAAAAGATCCTGGATCAGTTTGAGAGGAAGTAAATCCATGTATTCCTTGAGAAATCATTAATGAATGAAACATAGTACACATATTTGCCTAGTGATGGAATATGAATAGGTCTAAACACATCATTGTGTACCAACTCTAAGATTCCCTTTTCTCTTGTAGAACCAGATCATAATATTACCCGATTATGTTTACCATATATACAATTTTCATAGAAATCAAAATGCAATGTACAATTAGACATGCCTTCAACCATACATTTACTATGTAGTGCTCAAAGGCCCTTCTCTCCAATATGTTCCAATCTTTGATGCCCCAACATTGTCTTTTCTCCAAATACTATAGGGGTTCTATCTTCTCCATTACCACCCTCAAGAACAAGAACATTGTTACACCCTTTACTGATAATGCTTCTCAACAGATTATACAAAGTTCCATTCCAAACTCCCCTCATCAAAACCATTTCTCCTCAAATTGTTTTGCAAGTTTCCTTTTCAAACACATTATGTACACCTGCATCACTCATATTACTTGCAAATATCAAGTTTTTATCCATCTATAGAATGTGAAAAACCATGGGGAATGTTCTAATACTTCCATCCTTGAGAAACAACTTGATTTTTCCTCATCCTATTATTTTGGTTGTCAATTCATCCCCTAGGAAAATGTCACCTCTATTATATTTTTGATATTCACAAAACCACTCCTTTTGGGGAGTCATATGAAAAGGAGCACTTGAATTGATCGACCATACATCGTGATATGCATGTTCCTCCTTCCTCTGAGAAGGTCTTCCCTTCTTTGGGATGAACATCATTAGATCCCTTCCCTCTCTCAACACTTGATCTACAATCCTTCTTGTATTGCCTAGTTTTACCACATTTCCTTAAGGATTTCCTAGTGATTTTGATTTGGATTTATGAAGGAACATAATGAAATACATAAATACACATAAACGCAGAGATGCAATAGAAATAAAACTTCATTTGATTAATAACAAATGACTGAAATATGCTTATAGACAGAATGGAAATAAACTAGCTAGGGCACGGGTAGCTTATCTATGAGAATAGATGTGGTGGCTACTGGCCTCTGATCTATGCTACAATGAGGCTCAAAAGCCTATTTACTATTGAGAAACAATGGAAAACCCTAAACATCCAAAGACCTGACCCTAGGAGATGAAACACCAAGACTATGGGCCCCGTTTGGGTAAATTGGTACATCAACTTCCCGGAGATGTAACTTTGGCATACGATCTTCGTTTGACGTGCTCAATACCTCGTTAGAAATATGTATCCAAGGAATACACTTTTGATGCTCCCCATTTTCCCAAAAAACATCGTTTAGGGCCTCAAAACGGCTCTGAAATTTCAAGACCTGAAAAACTGCTAAAAATAGTAAACTATGTGGAAACTGAAAAATAGAAAGAAGCAATGGTGGGGGTCCAAGTGGAATAGGTGGGTGGCCACCAATATCCACTTGGATCATTCCTCCCCCATTAGGAAGAAATGGTCCCCATTGTATTGAGTTCCTCCATGAGATGAGGAAACTTCAGCTGAACTTGGTCCCTGGCGAGCCACTTGCCTTGGTGAAGGAGTTGGTCTGCTTTGACAACTCGATATAGCGATATCCTTTGTTGTCGAGTGCGCTTGATTTGTGTATCCATGATATGATCAGTTGTGGATTGTTTCGGGCAGTCTGGATTTAACTCTGTTGGTGTGAGTTGTTCTGCCATGTCAGATGTGTCTAGTAGTGGTGGAAAGTAGGGTCGAAGGCGGTCCACATTGAACACTGGGTGTAGACCAAGGAATGGTGGAATACTAAGCTCAAAGGAATTGTCCCCTACAACCTTGGTGATAGTGTATGGCCCATATCAGAGCGAGTGAATCTTGCGGTGGGGTCCAGCGAGGCGCTTCTTTTGCAAATGTAGCCACACTTTTTCACCCACCTGGAAGTTGTGTGGCACCTAATGTCAATCATGTCACTACTTGTATTTAGCATTGGCTTTGTCCAATATGTCATGAACCTATTGGTGAATGTATTGAATGAAATCAATGAAGTTGTTTTCCTTATCGGCCTCAGACTAGACATGAGCTAAATATTCCTGAGTATTCGCAAATGGCATGGCTACATCAATGGGACATAGTGGTTGGAATCCCAAGCCCACCTGAAAGGGGCTATGGTTGATTGAACTATAGAGAGCCTGGTTGTAGCTGTGTTGTACATATGGGAGGCTCTCATCCCATGTGCATGGATGCTTTGAGTTTTACATGCACATAATGTGTACGGTCATCCGGTTGACGACCTCTATCTGGCGATCCATTTGTGGATGGAAAGATGTGGACTTGGTGAGCTTGGTGTCCAACATCGACCAGAGACTGGACCAAAATGCACTAAGGAATATGATGTCCCAATCTGAGATTATAGACTGTGGGATCCCAAAGTGTACCCACACTCATTCAAAGAGTTTAGCAATGGCTTCTGCTGTGATATTATTCTTGCAGACCATCATAATGGACATCTTCAATAATCTATCGAAGACCACAAAAACACAATCATTTCCATTCTTAGTAGAAGGAAGACCCGACAAGTAATCCATGGAGATGGATTCCCAAAGTCAACTAGGGGTAGGCAACGACGTATAGAGGCCTTGCTTCTTGATGGTCAGTTTGGAAATGGCACAAGTAGTGCAAGACTTGATGTACTTCTCGACATCCTGTCGAAGGTTCAACCAATAGAAATACTTTTGCAGTACTTCCATGATTTTCTCACCCCTAAATTCCCAACGTCCTGACTATAGTGCGCCTCCCAAATCATGTTGGCATGCTCACTTGAAGGAACACAAATTTGTCCTAGGTGACATAGCAGGGCATCCTAGAGGTCAAAATTGGGAACTTCCTTACCCTCCAAGAGCGTATTGTATGTGTGGCCAAATTCTGGATCACTTTTGTAGAGAAGTGGTCAATCGAAAGTATCATTCCCACAATATTTGAGCACACTGTTTAGCACCATGATAGTTGGTCGGCTGAGGTAGTCTGCAACATTATTGGTGTTGCCTTTCTTATACTTAATTTTCAAATGAAACTATTGCAGGTATCTGGACCACTTCTGATGGAGATCGTTATGCAACTTCCCTTATGTTGGTATGAAATGCAGGGGTCGGTGTTCTGTGTGGATGAATGTTTCCTTTCCCAAAATGTAATGCTTCCATTTTCAGCAAGCCTGCACAATGGAATACATCTCTTTTTCATAAGTAGGATACTTTCGTACTGTGTCGGAAAGTGTCTCGTTGTGATATTCCACTGGATGCCCATGTTGAGTAAGGACTGCCCCAATAGCATAGTCAGAGGCATTTGTCTTGATCTCAAATGGTTGTTGCAAGTCTGGTAATGTGAGCACTGGTGTAGAGAAGACTAGATGCTTCAAATATCTGAATGCCTTCTGTTGAGATTCAGACGAAAATAATTTTTCTTTCGATCCTCCCTTGGTGACTTGACTCAAGGGCCAAGTGATATGAGAGAATCCCAACACAAACCTGCTGTAGAAATTAGCAAGACCCAAAAATCTGTGGAACTCTGTTAGGGTGGTTGGGGTTGGCCAGTCCCAAATGACTTGGATCTTGGTTGGATCCACATGCACCCCCCACTCATCAATAATGTATCCCAGATATTGAACTTGGGTCATGCCAAAAGTGCAATTCTCCAAATTGGCACACAAGTTGTGTTGCCACAGTGTTTGGAGGACCTGTCGGATGTGGTGGAGGTGCTCTTCCCAAGTATGGATGAATATCAGAATGTCATCCAAGTACACCACTACAAATGAGTTGGTGAATGGCCACAAGATGTCATCCATTAGCCTCATAAAGGTTTCAGGGGAATTCGTCAACCCGAAAGACATGAGCAACCATTTGAAAAGGCCCTCCTTGGATTTGAAGGTAGTCTTCCACACATTAGAGGGTTCGATTGATACCTGGTGATACCCAGACTTCAATTCGATCCTACTAAAATATTTCTGCCCCTTGAGTTGGTCCAGAAGGTCATCAATCTGTGGGATTGGGTACATATTTCAGACAGTGATCTTGTTCAACACTCAATAGTCAATGCATAGTCTCCAAGTCCCAACCTTCTTTTTCACCAACACTATCAGGCTCCCACAGGGCGATGAACTCGACCGAATGTGACCTTTCTGCAACAAATCCTGAATCTGCCTCTTGATTTTGTCATTCTCCATAACAGAGCATCGATAGATTGGTCCATTGGGAAGCAACGCACCTGGGGTCATATCGATGGGATGCTTGACCTGACAGTGTAGAGTCACCCATGCGGCGTAGGTGAAGATGTCTTCATACTCCTCTGTGACCTTATCCATATGGTGTTGTCATGCAGAGGGGCCATGTTTGGAGGTTGTGGCTACAATCTTCTTTTTTCCTTGAGGGCAGATCATCAAGAAAACAAATTTCTTGGTTTGGGAAATGAGCTTACTGCATTGTTTTGCAATAACCAAAATGATGGTTGTAGGTGGTTCTATCTCCAGTATCCTATACAACTTATTTTCCAAAGTAATGATAATAGCACGAGGCCTGAAATCATACACAACATGTCACTTCCACAAGTACGGTTGGCCTAATAATACATCAAAAACATCAAGAGGAGCAATATCACATAATACCTCATCCATGAAGGTCTTGATGTTGTAGGGGAAGTGACATTGTTGCCTAACATGGAGGTCCTGTCCTTGCTGTAGCCACCTAATGGTGTATGGTTGTGGGTGTGTTGTGATCGACAAGCCCAACCGCTTCACATCCTCTACTGAGATGAGGTTATTTTGGCTCCCGTTGTTGACGTAACTATAATGGGGAACCCTTTACCCACATCTTGGAATGGAAGAGGTGATCTGCCTCCTATGAATATTTTGGTTCCTCCTTCTGGATATTCGTGGTGGAAATGGTGGTGTTGGGATCTGCATCGATAATCTGCTTCCCCTTTTCATTCCCCTTGTTGACTTCTAGTTCACAGTCAGAGCATGCATCTGATTCAGAAGCCTTCAACTCAGCTACCAATGACTGCTTGGCTTGACACTCACTTGTGTTGTGAGTGGAGCTCTTATGGAACTCACACCACTTCCCCATGTACTTTTTTGGCTTCGTGGTGTTGTTATTTTCTTGCGGATTTGGCGGGTTTTCCTGAGTCGTCCTGCCTTGGCTTGGTCCTTTGTTCTGCGTTTTGGGGGTACCTTTCCCTTGCTTCTGATTCGCAAACCCAAAGTCTCTCTTCTTCTATTTCAACTTCTGCTCAATCTTGGCAGCACACTGGTATTCCGTACCAAGCGAGGAGATGTTTAGGAACTCCATTTCCTCCTGAATGTATATGTGCAGAAAGTTGTGGTACTTAAACACCAAATGTTTCTCCTAATATTTAATACCAAACTTTGTGCATAGGGTATGAAACAAATTCATCAGCTCATGCACATATTGGTCCCTTTGTTGCCGAAACATAGTCCATTGTATGTATTTGTCCTCATAGCTCCCCACGGGATAATATTGTTCCTTGATTGCATCTCAAAAAGAATTCCAAGTGGGTGCGATCGAGAACAAAGAGGGTTCCCCCTCGCCCTGTTGCTCCCAGTAGGTTTCCCACCAGTCCTTGACATGGGGGGTGGCTTTGAGGAGTGAAAAAATAATCCTTTCTCGGTCAGAAAAGTCATGAACAGAGAAATATCCTTCTAACAGATTCAACCATGTATCAACGACATCTACATCTATTTGGCCCTCAAATATGGGAATGTCAAATTTTACTTGTACCTTAAAAGGAGTGGCGCCTCCAGAGTGGCTGTTGGATGTAAATGTGCTGCCAGTGGGTAGCTGTTGAAGGATCTGGGAAAAGTTGTCCATCATCGCGTTCCTTTGTTTCTCGAGGGCCTCCTCGAGAAATATTTTGATAGGATCTCCTGCTCCCTCATCTTTATTTTCTTCCCCCATGGGCTATTGTCAAGGTTTACAAGGTTGATCCTGCAAAGGTTCAACTAGATCGAGCCCTAACTCCTTATACCCTGACCTCATTGGGGACATGCAAAGAAGGATAGAGAACGCGCAGACCGCTCTGATACCACTAATATGGATTTATGAAGGAACATAATGAAATACATAAATACACATAAACACAAAGATGCATTTGTTTCATTAATAACAAATGACTGAAATATGCTTACAGACAGAATGGAAATAAACTAGCTAGGGAAATGGTATCTTATCTTTGAGAAGAGATGTGGCAGCTACTGGCCTCTGATCTGTGTTACAATGAGGCTCGAAAGCATAATTACTATTGATAAACAATGGAAAACCCTAAACATCCAAAGACCTAACCCTAGGAGAAGAAACACCAAGACTATGGGCCCCGTTTGGGTAAATTGATACATCAACTTCCCGGGGATGTAACTTAGGCATGCGATCTTCGTTTGACATGATCAATACCTCATTAGAAATATCTATCCAGGGACTACACTTTTGATGTGAGAAACATCGAAGGAAATTCCATGTTGATTCCCGTTTTTCCCAAAAAATGTCGTTTAGGGCCTCAAAACAGCTCTGAAAGTTCAGGACCTGAAAAACTGCTAAAAATAGTAAACTATGCGAAAACCAAAAAACTGAAAGAAGCAATGGTGGGGGTCCAAGTGGAATAGGTGGGTGGCCACCAATATCCACCTGGATCAGAATTAGATCTGCCTCTAGATTTAGATCTCCCACTCGATGAATTATTTTCATTTCTATCAAGGGAATATCCTCTTATAGATAAGGAATCTGTAGTGTCCCCTTTTGTACACATACCAATTTGTAGTGTACCAATTCACTACCCAGGTTTCCAAACCCCTCAATTACCATTCTATACATGAATGTTTACATAATTGATACAAGAATTATAACCACATGCATTTAACACAAT
>SNQJ01S0032753.1:59087-116425 GCA_010110895.2 Picea sitchensis
TGTTATAAATGAGATTCATGAAGGGGTGTGTGGAGGACACCACGCCTTGAGGGAAATGGCCTATAAAATCCTGAGAGTTGGATACTATTGGCCGAATTTATTTATAGATGTGAATACTAGATTCAGAGCCTGTAATTCTTGTCAATTATTCTCAGGTAAACAAAAGCTTCCCGCACTACCCATGACCCTAGTCAAGATATACGCTCCATTTCAACAATGGGGTTTGGATTTAATTAGAGAAATCCATCCACACTCTAGTGCACAACATAAATGGATTCTAACCACCATAGATTATTTCACTAAATGGGTAGAGGCCATTCCAACACGAAATGCTACAGATTCAGTGGTGATAAATTTCTTAGAAGAAAACATTTTATCAAGATTCGGTTGTCCCCAAAACATAGTCACAGATAATTCCCAAGCTTTCAAATCCATGTCGATGGTGAGTTTTTGTCAAAAGTACAAAATCATACTAGGGAATTCCACAACCTACTATCCTTGGGGAAATGGATTTGTCGAGTCATCGAATAAGAGCCTAATCACTATAATAAAAAAGGTGTTGACTGAAAACAAGAAACCTTGGCATGTTCATTTGAAATACGCTTTGTAGGAAGATCACATTGGCACTAAGAAATCGATCGGAATGTCTCCTTTCCAAATGGTATAGGGAACTGGAGTGGTCCTCCCCATGAATCTTGCTCTGCCTGTGATGAATATTTGGCAAGACGTGAAGGAAGAGCCGAATGATGTTACCAGAAGAATAAACCAGTTAGTTGAAGTCCAGTAAAATAGGGCAGAGGTGGATGAGAAACTTCAAAGATATCAAGATAATATGAAATCCCTATTTGATAAAAAAGATAAAGATAGGGAATTCCTTCCTGAAGACCTAGTTTTGAAATGGGATGCTAAGAAAGAAGACGGTGTAAAGAATGGAAAGTTTGATCACATCTGGTGTGGGCCTTTCAGGGTCGTAGCTTCTGAGGGAAAGAATTCATTCTTATTAGAAAACCTCGATGGGAAAATCCTTAATTCCCTTATCAATGGGCGCTACCTGAAGCACTTCATGCAATAATCAGATCCCAAATAACCATTGTATATACCGGTTTGATTTTCTTATTTTGATTTATAGTTTTTCACTTCTTTGGTAAGTTTTTACTTTTACTATAGATAAGACCATTTTTGTTGATTTCATAAAAAACAGAAAGATAAAAACAAGTAACACATACCTTTCCTTTTCTGCAAAAGTTATGACCTTTATCATTTTTATTTTCAGATAGAACACTTACCGATAGTTCAGGGATAAAGATGTATTAGAAATCGACAATCATGTTTCAGAACAATTAGTTTTCTCACGAAATAGGTGATAGATTAATAATGGTTTTTTCTTGAAAATACAAATGAAATCCAAGGTATGAAATTCTATGATCATTGTTGTTCAAACCAAGATGCTAAAATAATTCTTATAAATTCTAAATAATGTTGTACTCATGTAAAAATGGTCACTTGATCAAAGATTAGAAAAAAATCTGAAATTTCGAGTCTTCGAATCAAATGAAAATAATACGAAATAAAAAAGAAAAGAAAATAAGAATAGAAGAAGCTCGCTAATCAGGAAGTAGGTTTGAGGGGAAATAAATTCCCTTTCAAAATATCTAACCTTTGTTCCATTCCCATATATCATATATGAAATATTTTATTCTATCTTGATTTTGCACTACCTGACGTTAAATATGCACAGGAAGACAAAGTTTTCCTTGACTCAGGAAGCCTAAAAAACTAGACCTTCAAAACGAGAGTAGGCAAAACAATTATGATTCCTCTGGTTTTAACTGAGATAAATTATGTCTAGGATAATCCTGACTACTTTAGCCCTTCTATTAGATTTTAAACTGATTTGTTTCGCTCAAGGAAAGTCCCTGGAAATTAAAATCTCCCCGTGATAACTTCCTTGTAGGCAAAGGTGTTTTGAAGGTCAGGAGAGGATTAGCCTAGAGTAAATCAAATTGAGTTGACATACCTTCACTACTAAATTATAAACATATATCATCGCTTGTATGATATATACAAATTTATTGCCCCCACTTCAAAAATATTAAAAAATAAGACGGATGGTGAAAGGAAATTCATAAACTGATTGCCCCCATCTAGTCCATCACAAATGGTGAAAGGAAATTCGAAATTTGATTGCCCCCATTTTTTCCAAAAGATATGATGAAATGAAATTAATTTAAATGATTGCCCTCATCTCAGCAAAGTGAAAATAGAAGTGGTGAAAGGAAATTCAATGGGAAATGTAGATAACTTCACCGGGGTATTGAAGAGGCTCGCTGGCAATGAATCAATGTCTATGATATCTACAAGGCTATTATACATGTGTATACTGTACTCTGGTAGTTAGTTCTCTTTTTGACAAGATCTACATTCTAAACCAACAAGGGACCCCCCCCATCAAACTAAATCGTCAATTTTAGTCTACCTTGATGCGAACAAAATCGACCAGAGTCTCATACCTCGGTTAATATTGTTTTGATTATCTTAAACACACCCGAAATCAGTTTCAGAAAAAAGAAATCTATAAATAGCCTAAACTCGATATGGGTGAACAATCAAGTTTTTGAAAGTTTTTTGAGATACGACCGAAGTCTAATACCCTTTTGTTTGTTTTCTCAAAGGTGTTTCCCAAAAACCTGATGATGACTCCATTAACCCAGTCAAGCTACTTGGTCTACAGTTCTTCTACGCCTCGCAGGGAGATGCGATCCCTAGATGGAGCCTATGTTGGAACACTTTTAAAATAATAAATCTGAAACATTACCCTGTTTCTTTTAACTTCATCTCAAAATCAACCTTCAATAATAAATCATTTTTGTCTTCTATCCTTAACTAGTATACAAGGTCCATCGTCGATCTAACTCTCTCATTGATCGAACGATCCCTCTTTCCCAAACATTTTGGAGCCGTATGAATGTTAAAAAGGTCATGCCTCTAGAGACTTGCTTTGAGTTTTGGATTTCAGAGTTTTGCGGTTTGGGCGTTTCACCATATAGCAACTCCAAAATCCTGATATTCAAAAAGTGTTCAAAGGGCCTTATTCATCATACATGTATACCTTCCTAAGATTTGACACTTCATTATGAGTAGTGTCCTATCGAAATATCCATAAAGTTGTTTTTCCGACACTCGAAGAACATTGATAACAAAGAGCTAAACCCGTTTTAAACAAGTTAATTTTGATTAATACTTAGTTAAATAATTTCGCACTTTCGGAGTTCAGATATTTTCCATCCATTGCACTCAAATATCATGAAGCATGAAACCCCAAAATACTTGAAGATAAGAACGATTATTTAATGGATAAAGCATGATTAAAATTAATTAATCACTTCGTGATTTCGCGTTTCAGGGATCCTGTCTCGAGAAACTACCAAAATCCCGAGGTCCGAAAATCCGAAGAAACACTTAACTATAAATGTGATTAACTAATGCATTAATGAGGATTATCTTGTGATTGATTTTTTGCTGAATCGTATCTCGGGTAAATTCAAATGTTATTTTTCAAAACTTCTAATCATGAACCACCAGACATTAATGACATTAATAATCGATCTACGTCAATCATTTCAAATAAGATCTTTGACCACCGCCTAAATATTTTCATTAAGGAAAGTGAATGCACCGTCAGTAAAGTATTCGTAATTCAAATCATTTAGGGGAAAAGGATATTGAAGTTTGAATTTCATTTGCGTTTTCACAGAAAATAAAGTTTGAGAAAGATAAGAAGTTTGTGAATTTCCTGTAACAAGTAACAGAGTTCTGAACTCGTGATATCATGGATCCATGGAAACCAGCTAAAGCATCTGGTAAAATCTCGGACCTAAACACAGATGCCTTCTCAGACACGTCGCCTAGAACCATAGACACCATGAAAACCTGGACGTAGGTATTCGATATTCTATAGTATGAATTGATCAACTGCCCAGATGATTCAGGTGAAGAGGTGACTAAAACCCAAGCTACGAGATACAAATAATTTGCTCAATCAGAGCTGCATAAAATAGCAATGCAGCCTAGGCTCATGCCTTGTAATGATATGATTGGTTGGGCGCTAGAGAATGTCGACCTCACGACGAGGAGTATCTGCAATTCACAAAGGGTTGCAGTTGGGTCCTTCCGACTAGAGAATTTCCAGATGATGTACAAATTATCCCTAGTTCCCAATTGCATTTATAATGCCACCTTCTTAATGGACTTCGACAAAAAAGAATGTGCGCAATATGGAAAGAACCTACCTGACTTGATCAAGGAGTGATTTTCACGTCCTGAGAAATTTAGAGCAGACACCCATGGCATGTATGATGTTGCCTCATTAAAGCCTCACATGATGTATGTATCCATGATGTTATGTTGGCTTTTCGAGAAGGAAAACTGTGCTCATTTCTTATTACCATGGGTGCCAATCATGCATACAGTAGCAGAGGGGTACTCCTTCGATTGGGCCAAAATATTATTAGACAATTTGGTCAGGGAAATCACATTATATCGGTCATTGAAAACCATAGGGAAACCTGCTCCATTTGACATGTTTGCTTATATTATGGATGTCCTTTGTTTCATGATGCCATTTCCTTTGAAGGGATGGAGCTCGAATCTGACCAACATTGAACCAATACACTTCTATCACTCCAAGTTGTGGGAGGACAAAGAAAAATATTTCTTCTACGAAATCTGTAACTATGTGGTGGTGTCAATGCATATTTTTATATATGGGTGCCCACCTCCCAGTAATTTTGACAAGATAGTGACCAACCTGGGAAAAATAACAGATTGGTACATTGAAGAACATTTCTCTTATATCTGGGCTTTTGGATGTTTCATCCCTCTGCATGCCTTACCCGAGTTTCTACCAGATTGACTGGTGTGCAGAGAGGTCGCACATAAAACTGTGAAAGGAGGAATCAATAAATAACTAAAGGCAGCGCAAAAAGAGTATCGCCCTCCTTTCCTTTGCATATTGGTGTGTTCTCATTGTTAGATTTCAACCACTCAAAGGTAGAGGCCGCAACCCTAGAAGACATTAATCTTGTTAATATTGAATTCAAGAAACATGATCCCCATAAGATCATAGGAAATCGTATGGCTCATTACAATATGAAAGGATATGATCATGAAGACTCCCCACAGGATGAGATATTCCGAGGAGAAAGATCTTATCAGGAAGTGTTGAGTTGAGTCTGAACTCCAGGTCCAAAAGAATTATGCGAGTCCTATAATTTTCAAAGACATCGAAGAAATAGCCTACCTAATGTCTTAAAGGGAGGAGCCTCGATATTTCCAGCCACACAGGAAGTTTCGACCCAGAAATTAGAAACAAGAAGTTCTAGTGGATGAGACATTCAGGAAAATTTGGAGAAAACAAAGGTTATGACACAGAAAGAAAATATTTCATCATCAAATCCACTAGATGATCAAACTAAATCTCAAGATGAAGCTTTGATAAAAAAGGGTGAAGATAAATCAATGCCCACACCCGACAAATCGGCTACAAACACAACAGGGCAATAACCATCCGCCTAGATAGACAACCCTATCAAATCGGTCACACCTTTACATTCCAGTAGGGGGAACCTGAATGCCGAAGTCATTTTTATAGAGGATCTCACTCCTATTTCGGTTGAAGAAATGCCCCCTTCCAACTTCTTATACATCACGAATAGGAGATTTGTGGTAAAAAGAGAAATGCACCAAAGGGAGCGTTCAAATGTCAAAAGGCATAGAGTGTTATATGATGGTCAGGCCTTAGAGGAGGAAGAATTTTCTATGGAAGTGGCAGGCACATTGGGAGATTTTTCCACAATAAATCAATGTTCAGATGGGATTCTAGAAGAACAACTGAAGCAGAAGGATCTGTTGGTGAAACAATTGAAAAACCAAATGAATATTGTGGAACAGAGTGTGAGAAATGAGATGAATAAGGTTTTTGAGCATATCAAAGCCTGCAATAGGTGGGAAATCCAACAACTTAAAATCAGTCTTGATTAAATGCATAAAAATGCACAGTCAAGCAGAGAATTGACCATTCAAGAGGAAGAGTTGGTCAAACAAATGCAGGCTAAAATAAACTTGATTGATAACAAGGAAATGGATATGGGGATTTTCCAAGACCAGACATTGGAGGTGCACGAGAAGCTGGAATCAGCCCAACAAAACCTTTTGACTAAAGTAGAAGATGTTCAAAACTATTATTGGGTGGTAGACCATTCTTTAAATAACATTCACCTTAAGGAGAGAGAGGCCATTGCATCTCTAGTTACATTCTAGGAGGCTATTTTATTAGCAGCAAAGGATGTAGTATCCAGGGCCACTAGATTGTCTGTTTCAGAGAAAACTCGAGGCAATATAATACTAAAAACCTAGGAGGCCGATTTAGTTGAAAGTAAAAGGTTAGTCTGGGAAGTGAAGAAATAATGTGAAGAGGCATGTTCCTCACTCAACAAAGAGTCGTTGGACATTGAAATAGATAGTATCTCTGAACCCCTGGGGAAAATTGATATTGCAAAGAATCAACTTCATTCCAAGACGAGCATGGAAGAATCTCGGGCCACAATCCTGCAATTGAAACAAATTGACATTATCCAGATAAATAAGTGGATAGTCAATCCTACTCTGCGGTTATAGTCTATATATTTATAAGCCAGGAGAATGGAATATAGGCAACCTCACATAGAAGTTAATTTATATACTTTTAAGGCGAATGACACAACATAGCCTTCCAGGTTAGTGGTGCAGTTCGTAGGCAGATGTGTTCAGTGTGTCGAGCAAGGAAAATCCAACACATCTAGGGACAAATGAGACAACGTGTGCGTACCATTCACATAGTTCATGATTAGAGGCCATTTGTTTCTGAGATGGAGGACAAGAAGAAGAAACGTCTCTTCTAGCAGGCGAAGACACAAAGAAGATGCAAATGAAACTATTCAAATTTCACATATTGTAATATTTACTTTTTTTGAATTATGAGAATGCCAACCGCCTAGAGTTGAGATCATTTTTGTATAAATTCATAGTTTGAAGACTTAACACAAACTACTTCTTGTTGAATGTAATAGAGAAAACTCTCCTTTTGTGAGAATTAATACAAGTGCAAAAAATGATTCCAATTTTTGTGCAGTTTGAGTTATCTTTTCCTCTTGTATTCCATATTTCTAATTTCCCTTATGTTATTCCTTGATAAGTGAGTAATTTCAATTTAGTACTACTACTACTGTAGTCACATTTTATCGGTTGTTTGATAAGCAATAAGTTTTTCCTCTGTATTTGCTATAAGTAAATACAAGACCTGTGAGCTATTTGGATTACTGTATCTCATATCCTTTCAAGGGTGCATTCTTTAATTTCTTGTACTGTGAACAAAGTAAGATTTATCTTTCATTGATGCCTCATTTTGTTTAACAATTTTGTAAGTTTTTCTCACATCATTTGATTTTATAAATCGACTCAGACGACAAATTACAGCCTCTGTCCTATTCTATCATTATTTTCATTTGAGGATTAATTCTTGTATAACTAACGGAAGAAAAAGCACCTTTCAAAACTTTCCTTTATATTTATGATGCCTTGACATTACCCTTTTGAGCCTTAAGTGTAATCTCCGAAACAATAAAGCCAATGATAGAATGTAGAAATATTGAGGGATTTGTTGTTGATGAGAGGGGAAATGGATTAGTTTTGAGAGGAAGAATGATGACTACAATTTTTACATGGAATGAAAAAAGGTATATTAAAATTGGAACGATGTGTATGTGTTAATAATTAGTCTTAACGACACCAAGGTCTACCATCCCAGAGACCTAGAGGACAATCACAAGATTTAATTTTTTCTTTCCTTCATTGGAGCAATGGAGGGAAACAAATTCCTATGGGATTGCATGGAAGAGAAGGGAAATATTATACCTTGCGTTTTTCATGGCCATGGGGGAGGAACTCATGGCTAATTGAAGGTTGGGTGAGTTTCCCAGAGGAAATGTATGATAGGTGCGGTAGTAGTTGTCTAGGTCCATTTGAATCATGAGTTTGTGGTTGGGTTGAGTGTGATTATAGCCACTTAGATCTTTCTCCACCTTGGTGGTTTCATATATTGTCTTAGGGGTGGATTCCACATTGAAGTCCAATAGTTGGACATGAGCCACACCCCAACAACTAGTTTGGTTCATAATTCATCATGAAAGATAAGTATTTGTCTTAATTTCTATACGAATATTTATATATCGTGTTTCTAGTGTTGATTCCATTAATTAAATTGATATATGTGTTAATCATACAATAGAATGGTCTTTGAATGAAAGACATGCATATTGTTTATACAAATAGATTTGCATGAGTATTGTTTTTATAGTGAGTTGTTAATTCTTTCTATCATATTTATTCTTTAAATCATACTTCTTGGTAATGTGTAAATCTTGTATAGTAAGTGATTATGTGCATGTAAGTGAATTTTATTGAAAATATCTAAATATTATTATTTATGCATGTTTAATTCCAATGATGAATTCATTTCTTGAATGAAAATAACCAACATTAATGGACCAACATAAATTCAAGATTCATGTACACGAGCTCAAAAAATTTCATTAAGAAGACCAATATTTATACACGTCCAAAAGATAATTCTCAAATCAATCATTACCTATAATATCTCAACAACCTCTCCACATATATCTCAACCATAACTTCTCTATCTCAAATTAAACCTTCGAGACATAACAAACTAACAACAATAATAACAATAATTATATCTAGAGTATGAAAAATGAATCATTATTCCAACATTTCTCCCCCATAATGATCATTTGGAAATATTCCAAGATCATCACTGAATTTACAAAACTTTTCCTTTGGTAGTGCTTTGGTGAAGATATCTACTACATGTTTTTCTGTTCTACAATACATGATCTCGATCACACCTTGTTGAACCAAATCTCAAACAAAATGATATTGAATATCAATATGCTTTCTCTTCTTCTAAAAAACTGGATTCTTGGTCATTTGAATAACACTTTGATTGTCACATATCAATTGAGTGGGTTTCTCCTATTTCTCATGTACATCCTCCAAAATTATTCTTAACCAAAATGCTTCACAAGTTGTTGTGGTTGTTGTTTTATACTATGTTTCTGTTGTGGAGAGAGAAACTATATGTTTTGTTTTAATACTCCAAGCTATTGTTGTTGTACCCATGTTGAATTAATACCCTGAAGTCGATTTCATGTCATCCATGCAACCTTCCCAATATGAATCTCTATAACCAATTATCCTAAAATCCTCTATAGATATGTATATTAAACCATATCCAATTGTATCACGCAGATATCTCAAAATCCTCTTAACTGCTTTCCAATGCAATTCCTTGGGTTCTGACATGAATATCGATACCATATTGACTATAAATATATATATCTGGTCGATTTGCAATTAAGTAGATCAAAATTCCAACCAATTGACAATATAGATTAACATCAAGTGGATTGGATTCATCATGTACATATAACTTCAACTTGACTTCCAAAGGAGTTTTTGTTGTCTTATGACTCAACATGTTGAAATTCTTCAGAATATCCCAAGTATACTTGTCTTCTGACATGAAAATATTATCTTCCTTATGCCAAACTTCAATACCCAAGAAATAATGAAATTCACCAAAATCTATCATCTCGAATTAAACAATCATATGTGACTTAAATTTCTGAAACAAATCAAAATTATTTCGTGTAGATCAAATCATCAACATATAGTGCAACAATTAGAATATCTTAACCTGACTGACGAATACAATGATTAGGTTCAGATGAACTCTTGACTAAGCCATGATCCCAAAAGTGCTTATCATTTCTTAAATACCAAGTTCTCAGTGCCTACTTGAGGCCATACAAAACCTTCTTTAACATGTAAACTCAATCTTATTTTCCTAGAATCCCAAAACCTTCAAGATTCTCTACATAAATTTCTTCATCTACATAACCATTTAAGAAAGTTGATTTGACATCCATCTGAAAAAAATTTCATTTGTATTTTGCATCCAATGCAAGTACCATCCTGATTGTGTCTAAATTGGCCATTGGAGAAAAGGTTTATGTACAATTGATTCCTTCATTTTGTGCATATCCTTTGGCAACTAAACGGTCTTATGTTTATCAATTGAACCATGTGAGTTATACTTAGTATTATATGTTGGGTATGTGTTATATTATTTGCATGTGTGTGTGTGGGCGCGTCAGATATGACAACTGCATATGATGATCCCTCGTACTAGTGCCCTATTTGTGCCATGTGCACCAGGCGCTTTCCTAGGGGGGTCCCAGGGATGGGAAAGTATGCCCCCCTGGTTACGCACAGCGTTCGGGGCAGCGCCCTGAAATTTTTTGTTTGGGCAATTTTTTCTATTTTTAGCGGTTTACTAAAAATAATCCTAGTTTTAGGGATTAGGGTTTTGGTATCTATGGAATACCTAAAAAAATTGTATATATTGTATAGTGAATGGTGAAATTCAATATAATGAATATAAGAAAGGTTCTCCTGGTTGAGGGTTTCCGGTATAAAATCTCTGTGTACTCTATGTATGAGCCATTGATTAAATTATATTTTTCTTAAGAATATATATATGCATTGCTTTACTTCATAGGTTTAAAACTTACATGTGTTATCAGAGCTCATTTTTGGCTTCACAGGGACACCTTTGTTGTTGAGGTTTTGGCTCAGTCTTGATAGATCAAGTTTATCTTGGGTCTGTGATAAACTTAGGTTTAGTGGGAGATTTTGCAGTGGAGATTCAAGTATAGAAAGAGGAATGGCAAGCTCATCTAGAATCGAGATAGAGAAGTTCAACGGTAAAAAAATTGAGCTATGGAAGCTCAAGATGGAGGAAATTCTTGTAGACAAAGAACAATGGATCATTGTGGATCTTGGTACACATCCTACTGGTAAAAATCCTACTGGTACATCGTCTACTAGCACATAGGCTACTGGTACACAACCTACTAGTACACAAACTACTAGTACACCAGCTACTAGTATGTCGAAGGAAGATTGGGAGAAGTTGGACAGAAGAGAAAGGAGTATTATTCGACTCTGCCTAGCAGATTCAGTGTTGTTGAATGTCTCAGGAGAATCTACAACCAAGGAACTATGGGATAATTTGGGGAATTTGTATCAATCAAAGTCCCTGGTAAACAAGTTGTTTCTTCGAAAGAAGTTGTATCATCTTAGGATGGAAGATGGATATTCTGTGACAGGACATTTAAATTCCTTTAATACTCTGGTAAGTCAACTTGGATCTATTAATATTACGATTGCAGAAGAATATAAGTGTATTACTTTGTTATGTTCTTTGCCAAACTCTTGGGATAATCTGTTTGTAGAAATAGGTAGTACCACTCAATCTACATTGAAGTATGAGGATGTAGTTGCATCCTTGTTATCTGAAGAGATGAGGCAAAAAAGCATGGATAGTCATAGCATAGATGCTTTGTTTATAAGAGGTCGTACCCAAGATAGGAACCTTGGTAAGCCTTCGAGGTGGAGATCTAAATCTACAGGTAGATCTATGTCTCTAGGAAAATCTTTGACGAAATGATGGAAGTGTGGTAAAACAAGGTATTATAAGAAAGATTGCAAGTCTAAGAAGGTTGAAAAAACAAAGGGATCTGGTAGTACTTCTTCCATAGAGGCGAAAACCTCCACTGAAGAAGGAGGTGATGTTTACCTGGCATCTACAAGTACACATGCAGACCATGATGTATGGTTGATCGACTCAAGTGCATCATACCATATGACTCCTCACAAGGAGTGGTTCTCTGAATATGAAAAATATGATGGTGGTGATGTATTCCTAGGAGATGACTCAACAACAAAAATCTTGGTACGTGGAAGGGTTAAGTTGCTGCTAAAAGATGGAAGTATTAGAACACTTCTTGGGGTTCTGGACATTCCAAAACTAGCCAAGATCCTAATATTTGTAAGAAAGATGGATGATGCAAGAGTGGATACTATATTTGGAAAGAACACTTGCGAGATGGTACGAGGAGAAATGGTGTTGATGAGGGGAGTTCAATGTGGAACTCTATACAAGTTGTTGGGAAGCACTTATACTAATGGGTGTAACAGTTATGTTGTCCCTAAATAGATAAATAAATAAGACAAGACCAATATTGTCCCTAGAAAGAAGACCATGTTGTGGCATCAAAGACTGGGACATATTGGAGAAAAAGGCCTTCGAACACTACATGGTAAAGGTATGGTTGAAGGTATGTCTAATTGCACTCTAGATTTTGATTTTTGTGAACATTTCATATATGGTAAACAGAATCGAGTAAGATTCCCATCTGGTTCTACAAGAGAAAAGGGGATCTTAGAGTTGATACACAATGATGTGTTTGGACCTGTTCCTGTTCCATCCCTAGGTAAATCTGTGTATTATGTTTCATTCATAGATGATTTTTCAAGGAACACATGGATTTATCTTCTTAGAAGGAAATCTGAGGTATTTGATAAATTTAAAGAGTTTAAGGCTCTAGTAGAAAATCAGACAGAGAAGAAAATACAGGTATTGAGAACAGATAATGGTGGAGAATTCTGCGGAAATGAATTCGAAGAATTCTGTAAGAAGTGTGGTATAGCAAGGCAAAAGACTACTCCATACACTCCTCAGTAGAATGGAGTTGTAGAAAGGATGAACAAGACACTGATGGAAAAATCAAGGAGCATGCTCAACGGTGTCGGGTTAGGACAAGAATTCTGGGCAGAGGTAGTGGGTACAACATGTTACCTAGTCAATCGATCACCTTCATCAACGTTGGATGATAAAAATCCACACGAGGTATGGTCTGGAAAGAAACCCTCTCTTCAAAATCTTAGAGTGTTTGGTTGTGATGCTTATGTACATGTTCCAAAGGAAAATAGAAGTAAGCTAGATAAAAAAGATGAAAAGTGTATCTTTATTGGTTATAAAGATGGTGTGAAATGTTATAAGCTTTGGAACCCAGAAATCAAGAAAATTGTTTACATTCGAGATGTTGTTTTCAGAGAGGTAAAAGATGTGCCCAAATAAGAATTCCTACCAACGCAAGACGAACCTGAGAAAATAGAGCTTGAGTTGGATGATGCAAAATATGAATCATCTGAAGAAGAGGAAGCAAAAGAAGAAGAAGAAGAACCTCATACCCCAATATTGAGGAGATCAGTGAGAGATAAAAGGCAACCATAAAGGTATAGTCCACCTGATTTTCGTTCCAATTTTTCTTTATATATTACTGATGATGATCCCAGAACTATCAGGGAAGCAGTGAATTTAGAGGATAGTAAACTCTGGAAGAATGCCATGATTGAAGAAATGGATTCCTTGGATAAGATTGAGGCATGGGATATAGTTGAGTTGCCAGCTAGAAGAATATCTATTGGAAGCAAATGGTTGTTTAAGAAGAAGTTTAATGCACAAGGTAAAGTGGAGAAATACAAATCTTGTTTAGTAGCAAAAGGTTATTCCCAGGTAGAGGGAATTGACTTTGGTGAGATTTTTTCTCCTATTGCTAAGTTAACTTCTATTAGATTTCTTTTATCTATTGTTGTTGCTTTTGATCTTGAAGTGGAACAGATGGATGTGAAGACTTAGGCTGATGGATGTAGAACAAATATTCCACCATGGGGATGGAAGAAGGAAACAAAACAACCATAGGTTGTAGTGAAGGGAAAGAAAGAGTTGAATTACGTAAGCTAAAGAAGTCACTATAGATGCAGAAGCAATCACCTAGGATGTAGTACCAAAGTTTGACACATACATCCACGGATTGGGATTTATAAAACAAGGTTGATCAACGTGTATATTCCAAGAAGGTTGGTAATCACTTCATTTATGTAGTGTTGTATGTTGATGACATGTTGTTGGTAGGAAATAACATGGATGTTATCAAAAGGAGGTGAAATCTGTGACTATCCTCAAATTTCGACATGGGGATCACCGGTGCTGCTAATAATTTCATTACACAGGAATGGAGATTAAAAGAGATCGTGCAAATTGGAAATGTTGGTTAAATCGGAGAAAATATGTTGAAACGTCTTCCAAAGGTTTAATATGCATGGAAATGCATGGGTCAAGGTTCCTGTCCCTATAGGTGTAAAATTGCTTTGCGGTCGGTGTCCCAAGATACAGGAAGAAGAGAGGACATGTCCCATGTTAAAGGTATGCCCGGTCACAATTGGTAGTTTGATGTATGCAATGGTCTATACTAGGTCGGACATTGCATGCAGTGGGAGTTTGAGCAGGTATATCAAAACAGGAAGGATCATTAGACAATAGTAAATAGGGTCTCCAGACATCTTAAATTGCTTCCACCAATTATAGTTATACTACCAAAGGAAGACCCGAGTTGGATAGAGTGTTATTATACATGGCTTTGTTGATGTAGGCTAGGATAGAGATCTGGATCATAGAATATCTACAAGTAGGTATGTGTTTAAACTATTTGGAGGAGAAGTGGTTGGATGAGCAAAGAAAGCGAGGTTGTAGTGGCACTCTCAACTTCTGAAGATACATGGAAACCACTCATGAAAGAAAGGAAGCGATATGGTTACAAAGATTGTGTTAATTTATTGGGTTGGTACAACAACTGATGTGAGATTAGATTTTGACAATCAAAGTGAAATATTCACGGCAAAGAACCCGACACCATTCGAAGACAAAGCATATTGATATGCAGTATCACTGTGAGACATGGTTGAGGAAAAGAGGGTATTGCTTTGGAAAAGGTTGACACTGAAGAATGTTTAGGTCATTGACAGAATGCTGTGAGCATGAAAATTTCTCACGGTGTGGAAGTAACAATGGGCATTTATTGACTATAATCCCCTGGACCCACGGATGCAAAGAAAACAACAAATTGGGAGAATGTTGGGTATACGTTATATTTCTTTGCATGTGTGTGTGTGGAGCGTGCGGATATGAAAATTGGTAATGCGACGATGTGTTATATTAACTCCTAGGGGGTCAGTGAGGTATGCCCCAGGGTTCTGGCAGTAAGCGTTCAGTGGCCAGAAATTTTGAAGAGGCGGTTTTCTATTATTACAGCGGAATTTTTGCTATTATTAGCGGTTTACTAAAAAAATCTTGGTTTTAGGGATTAGGGTTTGGTATCTTCTACCATTACCTAAAAGCAGTATATATTGTATGGTGAATGGTGAAAATCAATATAATGAATATAGAAAGGTTTTCCCAGGAGTTGGTTTTACGGTATAAAATCTCATAATACTATGTGTATGAGCCATTGATTAAATTATGTTTTCTTAAGAATCTATATGCATTGCTTTACTTCACGGGTTTAAAACTTACGGTATACCCCATTTTAGCAGTGCGATTACATCCCTTTCCTTTTGGTAATTTGGTGAGTCCCCAAGTATCATTATTCACTTGAGGAATTAAACTTTGCTTCCGTAAAGTTCATTCCATTCTTTCTTCTTTGATGCTTTTACATAATTATTTTGGTCATACACATTCATTAGTTTAGCCATAAGTGAAAAATTCAAAATGGAACTTTGTGATCTAGTAATTCTTTTCTCAAAATTTATATCCATCATATCACTTTTAGAATGACCTATGATGAACCACTTGGGATTCTTCTTATCTTAATTTGTCTTATAATTAGATCAATTTCCCACGACTACTTCATCCTTACTTAATTCTATCTATACATGTTCTAGGTGATAAATTCCATGCTCATTAAGCTCAACCTCTCTGCTTATTATAAGCTTTTTTTCTTTAGGATCAAACAACCTGTAACTTCTCATTTCAATACTATATCCAATAAAAATGAACTTCACAATGTTATTATCCAATTTCTCCCCTTTTCCTTAGGAGTATGTGCATATGCAATGCAACAAAACTCATATGTGCAACATGAAGCGTATCTTGACCAAAAACTTTCATATGTGCAACACTTGGCTTGTATCTTGACCATGCTTATTCTGGAGTCAAATTCAATATTTCTCTCATAGGATATTTATTGAGAGTGTAAACTGTTCTGTGCACTGCTTCGGCCCAAAATTCATTTCCAAGAGACTTAGTTTTCAACATGCTCTGAGCCATTTCAACTATGCTCCTATTTTCCCTTTCCACAACTTTATTTTTTTAAGGATAGTATAAATTGGTAAACTCTTGCTTTGTTACATTCTTCTTGCAATGATTCAAAAGTTCATTTGATTTGTATTCTCCCCCATTATCTATTATTAGGGTGAGAATTTTCAAACCACTTTGTTTTTCAACCAATTCCTTAAACTCAAGAAAATGAGAAATTACTTCAGACTACTCGTACAAAAAATACACCAAAGTCTTCTTGGAATAATCATAAATGAAGTTGAGAAAATAATGTTCCTTTCCAAAAGACAATGTATCCATTGGACCACCAAAATATGAATGTACTAGTGCTAGACGTTCTTTATCCTTCCATGTTATATTTGAGAAACTTTCCCCTTGTTGTTTCCCAAAAATGCACCCTTCATTTTCTTTATCACCCATCTTGATATTAGGAAGACGATTCACCATGTTATGCTTCCTTAACAACACCAAACTCTAAAAATTTGAATGTCCCATCCTTAAATGCCAAAGACTTTTATTCATTTCTTCTACAACATTCAAATTGTGTGAATTACTTGAATCAAAAGAAAGATTGAAAATTTTGTCTTCGATCATTTCTCCTCTTGCTACCACTGCATTTTTATTTAACTTATCCATGATTAAACATTCTTTATTATTAAACACTAATTTGTAGTTTTTCTCCATCATCTTTCCTACATAAACTAGATTCTTCTTCAATGTTGGTGTTGGCCCTTGGGTATGGAAGTATGCGAAGATCAAGGAAGAAAAATCTAAAATGCGAACTTTGCAGAAGACATAGTGATTGTTACTAGGTTGAAGTGAGAAAAAGAGAAGAAAAGATGGAGAAAAGTAAGTCGTTGGATGAGGAGATCAAGGATGAAAGATCAGTAAGAAAGAAGGATCGTGGATGAATCAAAAAGTGGAGAAAGTCACCATTGGACGCCTTAAAGAACCACACGAGAAGGAAGGAAAGACACGCTGGCGAAGCCCTGAAAATACGAGTCATGTTGATCTAGGGTTTTAGACACCTAGGGTTTTGGTATATAGGGTTTTGGACACCTAGGTTTCGGCCTATGGATGTTGGTGAGCTATTGTAATGTATAGATATAGGTCAAGAAAACCTGGGTTGGGTTGTTGGTTAACGTCGTTACTATTGATCGATCTAGTTGTTATTGTCGGTTGTTGTGAGAGATTATTGTTGAGAGAAAGAGAAGTGTTGAGTGTGAGAGCCTTCTGGTATTGTAAGATCTTCAAATGGGTGCGAAGATCAATCCTGCAGCTGGGTGCGCTGGGAGGGGAGAGCAAGAGAGGAGAAGAAAGAGGATCTGCTAGCTAAGAGCACATACAAGAATTGTATGCTTCATCTTAATATAATATAAATCACAGTTATGTGGACGTATCTCTAGAGATAGGGTGAACCACGTATATTTTGTGTTGTGTGTGATTGATATTTTGTCTCTGTCATTGATATATTGTGATTTCATTACTATCTTAGATCTGATAAATAGATGTGCAGGGTAGATCTAAGTTGATAAGTGATATATGGATGTTGTGTTGCTCTTGTATTATATCCACTTGGTATTCCCCTTAGTTGTAGACATCTCTATCCTCCAGCCCCCTCATAACTGCTTCGGGTGAGACTACATCTGCTTCGCAGGTGTTGCTGAAAGGGCCAATAGTTAGGGATTTGTTGGTGTGTTGTTGCAGTGTTGAACCTTGGGTTTTCCCCTATGCCAACAAATGGTTTTGTTGTTGGGACATGAATTGTCTTGAGGAAATTTCAAGGTGGTTTCCATCGAAGACAAAAATTCAAAAGTGGATAGAGGATCAAGAAAAGGACTTCGCTGAAGCCCATAACAAGAACCCTAATTTTAGTATAGAGGATTGGTTGGAGAAATATATCTTCACTGATATACATGAAATTTTCTTTGGGGGAATCCATCAGGAGCTGTATGAGTGGCTAGATAGATTAGCAGACACCCAGTTTGAGATATGATCTAGACCTCCTGTGGTGTGGACATCGGAGCTGATCAAGAAGGTCAAGTAAGTTGATAACACTATATCATGAGCATTATATCACTGGTTTGATAGTACCATTGGAGGGTACATCACAGAGTTTGTTGTTGACAGAGTAGACTCATACAACCAAGCTGGGAGATATTTCTTTAAGGGACCCAAAGGAAAATATTTACAATTCCTGAAGTTGAGACTCAAGATGCTATTGCATGAGAAGAACATCTTGAAGATACAATAGATTGGTCAGATCTAGAAAGGCTAATGTTAAAAAATGAAGACAGTGATAGCGACATAGAAGCTAGACATACGTGCAGTGGGAGAGTGTTTAGAGAAGTTCACCTTACAAACCTATTTAATCAGAACTACGGGGATGAGGGTTTCTGTAGTGGAGAAGAGGCAGATCTGATGGATGAAGATTAGTCAAAACCCGCTACGACAAAGGAAGGAAAATATGAAGAGCTTCGTCGGGAAGAACCTGAAACTTCAGGAACTACGCAGATCATTGAAGTAAGTATTGTTATCCCTCCTGTCGATTCAGTAGTATTAAGAAATCAATGTAATCTTAACCACCAGAGCATCCCGAGCACTGTTACTAGTAGTCCACCACATATTCAGTCAGGGACCCTAGGAATATCTATGGTAGACGAGATGAGGCTTCCTATTTTTAGGGGAGATGGATCTGAATATCCTGATCGACACTGGTTCCTATGTGAAGCCATATGGAATATTAAAAATGTCACTGACAAAGATGTCAAAAGAACCCAGTTTAGTACCACACTAAGGGATCACACACTGAGTTGGTACATGAATCTTGTCCAAGGACTTGCATAGCCTAAGCCACTGAATCAAATTAAGAATGCGTTGATTGCAGAGTTCAAGAAACCCAAGTCAGAGTCACAATGTATTACAAAGCTGAAAGAGATCAAGCAGAAGGTGGCCGAACCTGGTTGGTAATTCGATCAGAGATTCAAAACCTTAACAGGCCAATTGAATTTTCAGATCCCAGATGAATAGAACAAATAATGGTTCATTGTTGCCCTCTTACCACACATCAGAGTTCCTCTGATGCAATAGAATATTGCTTTGTAGTCTGAGGCGTTGGAGATCTCCATGAAATTAGAATCAACCCCTATGGGAGACTCCAGCTTAGGTATGAGTTAGATCTTGAGTCAGCTAACTAGTTTGTCTTTGCAGGTCGAAGATATGAAGAAACACAAGGGAAGATATAAAAGAGAAGAAATCTAGTGTGTCAGACAGAGATTGGAAGGCCATGACAAAGAACACTACCCCCTATTCAATGAATACTTGGCTTCTGGAGCTCTGAGCCCTTTGAAGCAAGTCACCTTACCTTGGTGCAAGGTATGCAGAAACAGACATAGCCCTGGTGAGTGCTATTACATGCAAAAGTATGTTCAGACACCTACAAATTTGTATTGCACGTTCTATAAATCCATAGGGCATGATGATAGGGATTGTATGGCTTACGATCTCATGCATGAAAGGTCGAGATGCATATACAAGATTCAACGCGAAGTACAACAAGAAGGAAACACTACGCAGTATAACTCCCCTGGGTGAGGAAACTTCAATCCTCGCGGTGGATTCAGAGGAAGAGGATGAGGAGGAGGAATGGGTCGAGGCCGAGGAAAAATAATATTTTATAACTGCACACAACCAGAACACCTCACAAGGGACTATAAAAACCCTTGTACCACTTGCAGCTATTGCAGCTCGTTTGAACATGTTATAGAATATTATCCTCTGCTGCTAGCTAAGCTTCAGGAAAGACAAGGGCCTCAACAGAACCCGCAAGTGCAATTGATATATGCTGAGCCTTGTGTAGAAGACCCTAGAGTCACTGTTATAACTAGAGGAGGCACTATTACAGGAGACGACAGACTCACCCAAGGAAAGATTACCAAAAACTCAGGAATCATGAAAGCTATAGAGAAAACAAAAACGTTTGATGCAAAGAAAGAAAGAAAAATATTTGAGGAGGCAAGAAACAAATTCATAGAAGACCTAAGTTCCTCATCAAAGACAAGACCAAAAGTGAGAGAATATGGAATGCCTCTGGAATTTGATCATTTTCCTTCACCAAAAGAAGGAAAATAGGTAAAAAAGCTCATGGAATTTCTATATACTTGTATTAAGTTGATTCAGGATGAAAGCATTGTACAAGAGTTACAAAATTTAATCAGACAATATGAGCTAGGAAAGATAGATCCCTTACTAAATAGGGCAACACACCAAATCAGTAAGAAGAGAATGAAAAATAAGGAATTACATTTGAATGCTCAAATAGGAGAGTATGAGATAGATTATGTATTCCTTGACTTAGGGTCAGAATTCAATGTCATGACGAAGAAAACATGGGCATTGATGGGAAAACCAAAGTTGATCTATTCCCCTATCAGGCTTAGGATGGCTAATCAACAAGATGTAAGTCCCTTTGGTAGATTGGAGCATGTCCCTGTGGACATCGACAGAGTAAGGACATTTGCATATTTTGAGGTAATTGAGATAGTTGATGATAACTGTCCTTACCTTGCGCTATTAGGAATTGATTGGGTTTTCAATAATTCCACTGTGGTTGATTTAAAGAAAAGACGTATCACTTTCAAAAGAGATGGTCTTTGGTTCATCCCACCTTTAGATCCAGATGAAGGTCAATAGTACATAGAACCTATCAGAGAAGAAGACCACGCATATGCACTAGAAAATATATACAAGCTAATAGTCAGACAACATGATTACATTAATCCTACAGTCGATGGGAACCTAAGCTGGCGAAGTGATAGTGCATGTTCATCAGACTCAAAAGAATAATTGAATAACTAGAATAATAAAATGTATGAGGTATCTACCAGAAAATGTGCTAGATTAACCAGAGAAGTTCACTGGATTGGCACAACCATAAGTAACTTACCCACCTTTGATGGTCTAAATCCTTTAGAAACCTTCTTGTCGGACTTTGAAGAAAGTGTACCAATACAACAAAGATTGTTGGAAATGGATGAGGCCTTGAAAGCCACACCAGCAAGATGGTGGGGGACACATAAACACAACATTACAGAATGGGTACAATGTTGTACCATGGTGACAACACGGTTATCAACACAAGTAGAAAGCTACAAAGCTCGCTACACAAGTCGTAGCTACCCCAAGGACCATGTGCTGCGCTATGAGGAAGCATGGAGAAACATTCCTTAAGAACAATGGGTGCACAAATTCATTAACACACTCGACACAACACCTATCAACTGCACGGATGATTTTAGGGGCTAAATTTCACTCATGGGCTAATTTTCCATGGTTTTTCCAAAAACGAGATTCACTATTTTAAAAATGATTTGCCCAAATTCTATAGTATAAAATTATTTTACCTAAACAATCGCCGAAAGTTTATAAAAACTATGTAAAATACTTAGAAATTTGAATATTTTTACAAAAATATCGCTAAACATTTATAGTTGACATATGAAGGATTAGTAAGATTCGCCAAGGTTTCTACATTTTAAAATAAATTTCCTTCCTTAAAATCATCCCTGATCAACTGGTACCTCCAAGCAAAGTTGTGCCTTATCACTATGGATTGGGAAGATATGACTCAAAATTTTGTAACAACCTTCTTATTTGAAAGTCAATTTCCTTCAGGAGATCAAGCACTACAGATTGTCAGACATAAAGTCTTTGAGGAGGCCTCTAGCCTCTCTTTAGAGCAAGAAGAGAATGAATGGATTGCGCCTCTCCATAAACTACAAGGTTGTTACAAAATCAATGCTGATGGAGATGATGATCCTAGGAAGGTGAACATCGCAGAAACAGAAGGCCAGAGAGATGTAGAAGGACCAGGAGTTGAGTTACCATTTATTGGATAGCTGATCAAGATTAAGAAAGTCAATATTGGAACAGAGCAGACACCTAAGTTTGAAAATGTTGGAGATTATTGGGATGTTGTTACCATTGAAAAAATTACAGAGTCACTGCATGAATATCAGGACTTATTTCCAACCAAGTTCACTGATATGAAGGGAATTAAAGGACCTATGGGAGAGATGAGGATCCCTTTAAAGCCATATTCAAGACCATTCAAACAATGACCGTACAAAATGAACACTAAATATAAGGAAAAAGTTAAGATTGAGCTCGATAGAATGCTGGAAGCATGGATTATAGAACCTGTGGAAGAATCGGAGTGGATTAGCCCTATGGTGGTGCAAGACAAGAAGATAGGAGAAATCGAGATTTGTGTAGACCTCAGGAAGATGAATGATGCATGTTTACATGACTCCTTCCCTACACTATTCACTGACGAAGTGTTAGATAATGTGGGAGGCCAAGAGGTATATTCTTTTACAGATGGATTGTTTGGATACCATCAGATNGAGATTTGTGTAGACCTCAGGAAGATGAATGATGCATGTTTACATGACTCCTTCCCTACACTATTCACTGACGAAGTGTTAGATAATGTGGGAGGCCAAGAGGTATATTCTTTTACAGATGGATTGTTTGGATACCATCAGATATAGATTGCCAGGGAAGATTTCCATAAGACCACGTTTGCAATAGAATGGGGATCCTACCAATATACAATGATTCCATTTGGATTGAAGAATTCCCCAACCATCTTTTCTAGGGTGGTGGTTGAATCATTCAAGGAATTTCTGCATAAATTTCTAGAAGCATATTTTGATGATTGGACTGTTTTTAGTTTATTGAAAAATCATATTGAATGTCTAAGGCTAATGTTGGATAAATGCAGGCAGTGTCAACTTGCCTTGAACCTGAAGAATTTCATTTTATTTTCACCATTTGGAGTGTTGTTAGGTCATATTGCATGTAAGCAAGGATTGTTGGTAGATCCATCCAAAATCGCCATTATAGTTGATCTACCCCCTCCTACTTCAGTCAAACAGTTGCGCACTGCGTTAGGACACACAAGATACTACAAGAAGTTCATTAAAGGATATGCTCAGATTACAACATCCATGGAGAAGTTGTTGAAGAAGTATTGTTAGTTTAGTTGGACAGAAGAATGCCAACAGAGCTTCGACACACCGAAACAGAAAATGGTTACTGGGCCTATTCTAGTTTTTCCAGATTTGACCATGGAGTTTCATGTGCATGTCGATGTGTCTTCCATTGCTTTATGAGTTGTATTAGAACAACCCGGAGGAGGATATATTGACCACCCGTTAGCCTTTTTTAGCAGGAATCTATCAACTGTTGAGATTAATTACACAACCACTGAGCGAGAAGGGTTATCCATGGTGTATGCATTGCAGAAATTTAGCCACTACTTGTTGGGAGGACACTTTAAAATGTTTATTGATCACTCCACACTGAAATACCTAGTCAGCAAGCCAGTGTTGGGGGGAAGGATATGCAGATGGCTTCTGCTATTTCAGGAATATGATTTTGAGATCATAGTAAAGCCAGGGAGAATGAACAAAGGTCCTAACCACTTGTCAAGGTTGGAACATGGTGAGGAGCCGACCAGTTTGGAGGATGCACTGCCACATGGACAGTTACTGGCCATTAGAAATATCGATGACCACTTCATAGAGATAGTCCAATTCCTATCAACAGGAATGTCACCTAGTGAGTATACAATTCCCCAAATGAAATAGCTAGTAGTGCACGTTGCAGACTTCTCACTTATAGCTGGACATCTATACAAGATGGGACCTGATGAGGTATTGAGAGGTGTCTTATGGAGGCCGAGTGCCCACTAATCCTTGTAGAGGCTCATGAAGGAATCTCAGGAGGACATTATGTAGGTAAAACAAATGTGCAGAAGATTCTTAGAGCTGGCCTTTGATGGCCTACCTTACATAGAGATGCTAAAGACTATTCCAAAGCCTTCTATGTATGCCAGAGAGTTGGGAAACCATCCAGAAGAGTTGAAATGCCACTAGCACCACAAATAACCCTACAAACATTTGAGAAATGGGCCATTGACTTCGTTGGACCTATAAACCCACCAAGAAAGTGCACGGGAGAAAGGTACATAATTACAGCAATAGAGTACTGTACCAGATGGGTCGAATCCAAGGAAGTTAAGGACTGTAGTGCAACTACAGTTGTGTGCTTCATATTTGATGACATCATAACCAGGTTTGGATGCCCAAATATCCTTATGAGTGATCAAGGTACACATTTCATCAACAAGACAGTTGAATCCTTGACTGGAGAATTTACAATCCACCATTAGAAGAGCACACCGTACCATCCACAAGCAAATGGGACAGTTGAAGAATTCAATAAGATTTTGGAAACAAAACTAATCAATATTTGCAGTGTGAACAGGGATGATTGGGATTTAAGAGTACCGACAGTATTATGGGCTTATAGAACCACTTGCAAGAAACTAACAATGCAGACCCCTTTTAAGTTGGTATATGGTCTTGAAGTTGTTGTTCCAATGGAATATCTAGTACCAATCCTAAGAATTGTTGCCTTTATAGATATGGATGACCCTGGTGTTGTTCAAGAGAGGCTTGCACAGTTGGTTGAACTAGAGGAAGATAGATTTATTGCAGGATCCCACCAACAGGTTCAGAAGGAAAGAGAGAAGGCCTATCGTGACAGGCACATCAGGAAGACGGCATTTAAACAAGGTGATCTAGTACTGATATATGAAAGTAAGTTCATCAAAGATCCTGGGAAGTTCAGAATGCATTGGCTAGGGCCATATGGGATCACTTATGTTACAGAGGGAGGAGATGCACAATTGAAGACTCTGAATGGTGAGTGGAAGGAAGGATTAGTCATTGGGAGTCAGCTGAAGTTGTACTATGACAACCAGCTTCCTCGCAGTTCTCAGTAAACACAAGAATAAAAGGGTATAGGTACCAGGTGTAGTTGAAACTGGGTACCAGGCACATAAAATACAGTCTGCACAAGGAAGGAGAGGAGACAAAGATAAGAAAGCAGAGGCTGCAGTACACAGTATGAAATCGAAATAAAAAAGGAAGCTGAGATTTGAAGTGCCTTGGGACGAGTCACAAGTGAGTGTTGGGGGTCTGTTGTCCCTTGGGTATGGAAGTATGCGAAGATCAAGGAAGAAAAAGGTAAAATGTGAACTTCACGGAAGACACATTGACTGTTACTAGGTCGAAGTGAGAAAAAGAGAAGAAAATACAGAGCGAAGTAAGTCATTGGATGAGGAGATCGAGGATGACAGATCAATAAAAAAGAAGGATTGTGGACGAATCAGAAATCAGAGAAATCCAGCATTGGACACCTTAAATCACCGCACGAGAAGGAAGGAAAGACAGGTTGGTGAAGCCCTGAAAAATACGGGTCATGTTGATCTAGGGTTTTAGACACCTAGGCTTTTGGTATATAGTGTTTTGGACACCTAGGTTTTAGCCTAAGGATGTCAGTGAGCTATTGTAATTTATAAATATAGGTCAAGAGGACCTGGGTTGGGTTGTTGGTTATCGTTGTTACTATTGATTGATCTAGTTGTTATTGTCGGTTGTTGTGAGAGATTATTGTTGAGAGAAAGAGAAGCACTGAGTGTGAGAGCCTTTTGGTATTGTAAGATCTTCAGCTGGGTGCGAAGATCAATCCTGTAGCTGGGTGCGTAGGGAGGGAAGATAAAGAGAGGATAAGAAAGAGGATCTGCTAGCGAAGAGCATAGACAAGAACTGTATGCTCCGTCTTAATATATTATAAAGAACATTTATGTGGACGTATCCCTAGAGAGAGGGTGAACCACGTATATTTTATTTGTTGTGTGTGATTGATATTTTGTCGTTGTCATTGATATATTGTGATTTCATTACTATCTTAGATTTGATAAGTAGATGTGCAGGGTAGATCTAAGCTGATAAGTGATATATGGATGTTGTGCTTCTCTTGTATTCGATCCACTTGGTATTCCCTTTGGACATCTTTTTCCTGCAACCCCCTCATAAGTGCTTCGGGTGAGACTGCATCTGCTTCGCAGGTGTTGCCGAAAGGGCCAGTAGTTAGGGCTTTGTTGGTGCATTGTTGTAGTATTGAACCTTGGGTCTACCCTTGTGCCAACAGTTGGTGTCAACAAAGTGTCATCAATTAACTTCTTCTTTCCATGCAATGTTGGAATTGCAACTGTACCTTTCCCTTTTACTTCTGAAACTCTATCATCACCAAATATAACTTTACTAGAATAATTTTCATTTATTCTAGTAAACAACTCCTCTTGAGATGTCATATGAGTTGAACATCCTGAATCAATATAACAAGATTTACTTTATTCATTATGTGCCATCAAACTTGATATGAATAAATTCTCATTTTTAGTTTCTTCAACAATTGTAATCGCACCTTTATGTTCCATGTCATGCAATTTTTCATAACAATCTTTCTCCAGATGAACAAATTTGTGACAATAATAACACCATGGTCCTTGTATTTCTCGAGATCTGTATCTCCCTCTTCTTCTTCCACGAGATCCTTCTCTTCTTCTTCCTTTGAATTGACTTTGACTTCTTCATCTTCCTCTTGAAGTAGATGCACTTCTCTATGAATTTTGTGGATATTTTTTCTTATTCTGAAAACCTTGATTACGAAACTATCATTTTCTTCTTCCTCATCCTCTATATCTTGTAGAGAAATCATTTTTTGTGTGTTCACTGGAAGAATTTTATGCAATAAATAATAAATAACCTCTTAATTCATCGATTCTCATTACATTCAGATCTTTATAAACCATGATACTAGTGGAAACCATTTCAAACTTTGATGCAAGACTCCTTAAACTCTTCTCAATTATCATTTTTTCTAGAACTTCTTCACCCAACGTCCTCATTTGATTAAAAAGATCTTGTATTTTGGTGATATAATCATTCACAAATTCATTACTTTGCACTTTAGAATTTTCAAACTTACGACTTAATGTTTGTAATTTAGCGTTTGTTTCTCTTTCATAGGTGTTTTTTAATATTGTCCATGCTTGTTTAGAAGATTGTGTTGCACTGATTCTTAGAAAAATTGATTCATCAACTGAGTTGCCTAACAAAGAAAGTGCTTCATTATCCCTCTTTATGAGTTCCTTTAATTTTTGCTTTTTTGTAGCATTCATAGATTTGTATTATTCATCGAAAAGCATGTCATAACCATCAATTACAAATTCCCATAAGTCTTTGTTGATAAAAATTGATTGCATTCTTTTACTCGAATAAAAACGTTTGTGAATTTGAAAAGCACAATATTACTCGTAGCCATTCAAAATTAGAAAAAATACCAAATCAACACAAGTTTTCCCACTTCATGCTGGGATGAAAACAACTGTCCTAAAAATAGGACTCAACCACCACCAAAAAAATCCTGTTATGATTACACCCGTGAAGACCTCGATACTCGGTCCATAAAGAATACCTTGGAATATTTAAAAAAAAGCCTCGAAAAAAAATATTAAAAAACATATGTCATGTTTGTGGATAAGAATATTCCACACTATTTCAGCGGAGCAAGAATGCAATGAAGTGCATCCTAATCATAAGCATGTGTATGAATTTATAATTAGCTTTCCCTAGTGATTTATATTATGTAATGTAATATCCCCTTTGTTTTGTCCTTAAACATGTGTATGAGTTTATATTTGGTTTTTCCTAGTAATTTATATTATGTAATGATGTAATGTAATATCCTCTTTGTTTTGTCCTTTTTAATGTGGTGTTTGCATGGTAAATCTAATTGCAAAAGATGATGAAATTTAGAGTGCTTGTGTCCTTGATGGCCAAGGGAGGTGGTTCCATAATAAGTTACATGATTATATACATAAGGGAGATGGAGATGGTTCCATAGTAAGTTACATAGATTATATAGTTGAACCACATTAAATGGATGTTGAGAATTGTTTTTCCTTCCATTCATAGGAGATTTAATTATCATCATCAAATCAAAACCATTAATTTTTTTCCATTTTTCGAGATTTAATTATCATCATCAAATCAAAACCATTAATTTTTTTCCATTTTTCAATAGGATAAAGTATTCTCTAGTTTTCATTATGAGTAACCATAACAATCCAGCCTCATGAAATTTTATTCAAAGTGACATCAAGTACCTAGAAGAAGATGAGGGCCAAGTGATGAATATCAAAAATAAGTTTTTTATTTTTATTTGATTTTGGTATGAATAATATATATATAGTTTAAGATATTGATTTTTTGAATTCAATTGATATATGTTAAATCTATAATTGAATAGTCTTTGTATGGAAACCTTGTATATTGTGTATGAAAAATTATTTTAGTTGAGTATTATTGTTACCGTGAAATATTAATTCCATTTGGCATATTTACCTTTAAATTGTAATTATGGGTAATGTGTGAATTGTGCATGGGTAATTGAAATGCACATGTAAATGGAATTCCTTTGAAAATTTTTGAAGATTACTATTTATGCACGTTTAATTCAAATAACGAATGCATTGTTAGTTAGTGATTGTTATTGAAAATCAATTGTCTTGGACGTCAAATCTAATGGGTTGATATGTTTATCTTTGTTTTTCATATATGTATCCTTTCACGGTTATATTTGGTTTAAAATCTGAACTATGCAGGTGGATTTGGTTATGCTAATGGATTTGTGTATGAATTTTTAATTTGGTTTCCATGTTGATTTTCATTATGAAATGTAATTCTACCTTTGTTTTCCATAGAACATATATTCCATTATGCTACTTAGAAGAGAAGATGAAATTTGGAGTAGTTGTGCTTTGACAACCTAGGGTGTCATCCAAGTGGTGTCATCCAAGTATTTGATAGAATGGTAGCAAGGCCATGTTTCAATGTAATTGAGGCCTCTAAGAAAAGTAATTAGAAGGTTTTTAGCATTCTAAGAAGGTTCAACATCAAATAATGTAGAGTGCATAAACTAGTAGCATTCTAAGGATTTTCTAAGATGTAAGAATTTAATGGGATGCAATGGAAGTATTCTTATGGTTATATGAGAGGTCAAACGTTCTCTCTTGTTCATTCTTATATCCTTCCAAATATTTAGAGATTCTCTTATCTCAATTATGGTTTAGCTTATATGGTATTAATGGTTCTTATTCCTATAGTTGGCATGATGCCATTAAGAGCATGTGGGATGATTGAGAATTTCTTTTGTTAATGAGAGTGAAAATAGATTGGTTCTAACTAAAGAAGAACCATGGGTACAATGTTTATGGAATTTGAAACAATATATATTAAAAATTCAACCATGTGTATGTGACATGGATTTATAATGAACATTAGTTCATTTACGGAATATCCAACATAAGAAAAAAAAAGAGTTGAAATATGTACAACACAAATAATTACATAATTGATAACAAGTGAATGAATTGATTTATAATTAGCCTTCTAACTATATACATATATGTCCCCGAGGTGTAGGACAATCAGTGATGTGTGTTGTTAAGGAACCCTGTGATGTTAAGTCACCGGTTCAAAACCTGCGGGGACAAAAAATCCACCCATGTTAAGGGTTGGTGTGGCTCAGGCCGGGTGCAATCCATGAGTGATTTTGACAGCTTATATGCCCCCGAGTCACAGTTTCTCAGCTATAGACTAGTCTCACAGGTCACGGAAAAACTAGCAAACAAACAAAAAAAAACTATATACTTATATGAATTGACTAGTCATGAAGTGAAGGGGTGTGTCCCTTATTATTATTATGTAATGTTTATTTATATATTTCATATTCATTACATTGCCTCCCTCTTGAAGGATGTTTTGTCTTCAAAGTATAAAATGTTATGTTTTTATTCTTGCTTGTAATTATTTTACATGATACTCTATTCTTGATGTTGTCATTGTTGAAGAAATGGGACATTTTATCTTGAAAGTACGAAAGTACCAAGTTGAATAGTTGTATTTTTGAAAGGTTAATCCACCCTAATTCAATCTTCTATGGAATTGTGTGCATGTTGTTGGGTTAATCTTGACTTATTCATTGATGTGTTTATTGTTGGTGGCTTAAGGGTCCATGATATTAGGTAATCCATGATATTTTTCCATAGTATTAGCATATGATGAAACCTATTTAAAGGCTTGAATAATTCCATTGTAAAGTTCCTTGAGATGCCTATTCTTTGGCCAGTTTGGCCAAATTGGCCAAGGTGAATGACGATATATTTTTGGAAGCTGATTTTCCCAGTAGAGAGGTATCCAGGGTAAAAATATCTTGTGCGTTTTGTGATTTCTTTGTGATTGTTGATGTTACTCCTCTCACTATGGGTTTTTCATTTGGTATTAGAGCAAGGCAAACCCAGACTCTCTAGCAAGAGTGGCTTGGTGATGGGAACCATAGAGATACCAAATGGTATGTGGATAATGAAGCAGGTATATTATTTGAGCATCACATGCTTAGGCACCCAATTACAAGCATTCATTTTGGAGTTGAAATTTAATCACATGTAGATGGGCATATGTCTATAAGACCTATTATGGCATGCACAATCCTGGTTTGATTAATAACCGATGTAAATTCTAGATATACACCTAGGTGATAGGGGGCATGTTGTATTCCCAAAAAACCAATTAATAAACTTTGAGGGGGGGAGGTGGTTATCCCAAGTCAAGTTTAAAGGGGGGGATGTTGGGTTAATCTTGAATAAGTCATTGATCGGTTTATTGTTGGTGGCTTAAGGGCCCATGGTATTGGGTAACCCATGGTATTAACATATGATGAAGCTTATTTAAAGGCTTGAAGAAATCCATTGTAAAGTGTCTTGAGTGTCTTGTTCTTTGGCCAACTTGGTCAGATTAGCCAATGTATATGAAGATATATATTTGAAATATGATTTACCTAGTAAATGGGTTTGTAGGGTAAAAGTATCTTGTGCATTTTGTGATTGCTTTGTGATTATTGATGTTACTTCTTTTGCTTTGATTTTTTCACTTATAAGGTTTATGGATAAGAGTTTTTGTATTGGGATTATAAGAATGATTTCTATTTTGAGACCAAATAGAAATGGAATTGATATTGTCTGGAGTATAGGTAAACTATTTTATTTGTTTACAATGATATTGATAAGTTGATTGGTTATAGTATTCGATCTTGTGATTAGCATGTTGATAAGGTATCTATGTAACATGATCTTTCCTTATTTTAAATTTAGCATTTTTGTGATTCATCTTTTGTATTATGCATTCTTCATATACTTGTGTTTCTTTGTTGAACATTGATATTTTATTAACATTGACACTTAGACAGTTTTTTGTTCCATTTTGGGTGGTTTTGGCACATAGTTTTCTGGCCCATGGGTTTTGACTTATGGTTAAGGAATTAAGGTTGTAATCTAATCCAAGTTAATTAATTAAGGTTTTGGATGTCGTGGAATCATATATATTGTATTTATAAATGGTGAATTTAATACAATGAGAGTTAGAGGTGAGGCTCTAAACATTTGTTGGTTTTCCCAATTAAGGGTTTCCATGGTAAATTTATGAGTACTATGTGTGGATGCTTTTATATATATATAAAGAACATGTGTATGCATTGCTATACTGTAAAGGTTTAAAATGTACATTTGGTATCATAGTAGTTATTGGCTTCAAGGGGATTCCTTTGTTGCTAAGGGTACAATTATTTTGAGTTTGTGATAAACTTTATTTCAATGGGAGCTCTACAGTGATGATTCTTGTGGTGAAATAAAATGGCAAAAAATTCTTAAATTGAGATCGAGAAATTTAATAGGAAAATCTTTGAGCTCTAGGAGCTGAAGATGTAGGATCTTTTGGTAGATAAAGAACAATGGGTCTCTATGGATCCCAGTATTACACCTATGGGTATGTTGATGGAAGACTGGACAAAGTTGTATAGGAAGGAAAATAGAGCAATCTGGTTGTGTCTTTCAGATACAATGTTATTGAATATCACGAGAGAAACTACAACCAAGTTTTTATTGGATAAGTTAGGGGATTTGTATCAATCTAAGTTTCTGTTAAACAAACTTTTCCTTTGGAAGAGGTTGTACCTTTGGAGGATTAATGATAGAGACTCAGTGATAAAGAATCTAAATGACTTCAGTACTATGGTAAAGTTAGTTTTTGTATGTTGACATTAAATTTTTTGATGAAAATAAGTGTACGATTTTAATATGTTCTTTGCCAAATTCATGGGATAGTTTGGTTGTAGCTATTGAAAGTAATGAAACCACATTGAATTTTGATGATGTGGTTTCATCCTTGTTATTGGAAGAAATGAGGAGGAAGACTATGGATAGCTAGAGCACAGATTCCTTATCTATAAGAGGATATTCCCTTGATAGAAATGAAAATAATTCATCGAGTGGGAGATCTAAATCTAGAGGCAGATCTAAATCTGATCCAGGTGGATATTGGTGGCCACCCACCTATTCCACTTGGACCCCCACCATTGCTTCTTTCAATTTTTCAGTTTTCGCATAGTTTACTATTTTTAGCAGCTTTTCAGGTCCTGAACTTTCGAAGCCGTTTTGAGGCCCTAAACGACATTTTTTGGGAAAAACGGGGATCAACATGGAATTTCCTTCGATGTTTCTCACATCAAAAGTGTAGTCCCTGGATAGATATTTCTAATGAGGTATTGATCACGTCAAACGAAGATCGTATGCCTAAGTTACATCCCTGGGAAGTTGATGTACCAATTTACCCAAACGAGGCCCATAGTCTTGGTGTTTCTTCTCCTAGGATTAGGTCTTTGGATGTTTAGGGTTTTCCATTGTTTATCAATAGTAATTAGGCTTTCGAGCCTCATTGTAACACATATCAGAGGCCAGTAGCTGCCACATCTCTTCTTAGAGATAAGAGACCAGTTCCCTAGCTAGTTTATTTCCATTCTGTCTGTAAGCATATTTCAGTGATTTGTTATTAATGAAACGAATGCATCTTTGCATTTATGTGTATTTATGTATTTCGTTATGTTCCTTCATAAATCCATATCAGTGGTATTATAGTGGTCTCCTCATTCTCTATCCTTCTTTGCATGTCCCCAATGAGGTCAAGGTATAAGGAGTTAGGGCTCGATCTAGTTGAACCTTTGCAAGGTCAACCTCGCAAACCTCGACAATAGCCCATGGGGGAAGAAAATAAAGATGAGGGAGCAGGAGATCCTATCAAAATATTTCTTGAGGAGGCCCTCGAGAAACAAAGGAACGTGATGATGGACAACTTTGCCCAGATCCTTCAACGACTACCCACTGGCAGTGCATCTACATCCAACAACCACTCTGGAGGTGCCACTCCTTTTAAGGTACAAGTAAAATTTGACATTCCCATATTTGAGGGCCAAATAGATGTAGATGTCGTTGATAGATGGTTGAATCTGTTAGAAGGATATTTCTCGGTTCATGACTTTTCTGACTGAGAAAGGATTATTTTTTCACACCTCAAAGTCACCCCCCATGTCAAGGACTGGTGGGAAACCTACTGGGAGCAACAGGGCGAGGGGGAACCCTCTTAGTTCTCAATTGTACCCACTTGGAATTCTTTTTGAGACGCAATCAAGGAACAATATTATCCCGTGGGGAGCTATGAGGACAAATACATACAATGGACTATGTTTCGGCAACAAAGGGACCAAGATGTGCATGAGCTGACGAATTTGTTTCATACCCTACGCACAAAGTTTGGTATTAAATATTAGGAGAAACATTTGGTGTTTAAGTACCACATTTTTTTGCACATATACATTTAGGAGGAAATGGATTTCCTAAACATCTCCTCGCTTGGTGCGGAATACCAGTATGCTGCCAATATTGAGCAGAAGTTGAAACAAAAGAAGAGAGACTTTGGGTCTGCGAATCAGAAGCAAGGTAAAGGTACCCCCAAAAACCAGAACAAAGGACCAAGCCAAGGCTGGGTGACCCAGGAAAACCCGACAAATCCGCAAGAAAATAACAACACCACGAAGCCAAAAAAGTACATGGGGAAGTGGTGTGAGTTCCATAAGAGCTCCACTCACAACACAAGTGAGTGTCGGGCCAAGCCGTCATTGGTAAATGAGTTGAAGGCTTCTGAATCAGATGCATGCTCTGACTGTGAACTAGAAACCGACAAGGGGAATGAAAGGGGGAAGCAGATTATCGATGCAGATCCCAACACCATCGTTTCCACCATGAATATCCAGAAGGAGGAACCAAAAGATTCAGAGGAGGCAGAGCACCTCTTCCATTCCAATATGTGGGTAAAGGGTTCCCCGTTATATTTCTGTCGATAGCAGGAGCCAGAAGAACCTCATCTCAGTAGAGGATGTGAAGCGGTTGGGCTTGTCGATCACAACACACCCACAACCATACACCGTTATGTGGCTGCAGCAAGGACAGGACCTCCATGTTAGCCAACAATGTCGCTTCCCCTACAACATCAAGCCCTTCATGGATGAGGTATTACGTGACATTGCTCCTCTTGATGTTTTTGATGTATTATTAGGCCAACCGTACTTGTGGAAGTGACATGTTGTGTATGAGTCCAGGCCTCGTGCTGTTATTATTACTTTGGACAATAAGTTGTACAGGATACTAGAGATAACACCGCCTACCACCATCATTTTGGTTATTGCAAAACAATGCAGTAAGCTCATTTCCAAAACCAAGAAATTTGTTTTCCTGATGATCTGCCCTCAAGGAAAGAAGAAGACTGTGGCCACAACCTCCAAAAATGGCCCCTCTGCACGACAACAACATATGGATAAGTTCATGGAGGAGTATGAAGACATCTTCACCTACCCTGCAGGGGTGACTCTACACTGTCAGGTCAAGCATCCCATCGATATGACCCCAGGTGCGTTGCTTCCCAATGGACCAATCTATTGGTGCTCTGTTATGGAGAATGACGAAATCAAGAGGCAGATTCAGGATTTGTTGCAGAAAGGTCACATCTGGTCGAGTTCATCGCCCTGTGGGAGCCCGATAGTGTTGATGAAAAAGAAGGTTGGGACTTGGAGACTATACATTGACTATCGAGTGTTGAACAAGATCACTGTTCGAAATATGTACCCGATCCCACAGATTGATGACCTTTTGGACCAACTCAAGGGGGGGGAATATTTCAGCAGGATCAAATTGAAGTTTGGGTATCACCAGGTATCAATCGAACCCTCTAATGTGTGGAAGACTGCCTTCAAATCTAAGGAGGGCCTTTTCAAATGGTTGTTCATGTCTTTCGGGTTGACGAATTCCCATGAAACCTTTATGAGGCTAATGGATGACATCTTGTGGCCATTCACCAACTCATTTGCAGTGGTGTACTTGGATGATATTCTGATCTTCAACCATACTTGGGAAGACCACCTCCACCACATCCGACAGGTCCTCCAAACACCGTGGCAACACAACTTGTGTGCCAATTTGGAGAATTGCACTTTTGGCATGACCCAGGTTCAATATCTGGGATACATTATTGATGAGTGGGGGGTGCATGTGGATCCAGCCAAGATCCAAGTCATTTGGAACTGACCAACCCCAACCACCCTAACAGAGCTCCGCAGATTTTTGGGTCTTGCCAATTTCTACAACAGGTTTGTGTTGGGATTCTCTCATATCACTTGGCCCTTGAGTCATGTCACCAAGGGAGGAGCGAAATAAAAATTATTTTCGTCTGAATCTCAACAAAAGGCGTTCAGAGAGTTGAAGCATCTAGTCTTCTCTACACCAGTGCTCACATTACCAGAATTGTAACAACAATTTGAGATCAAGACAAATGCCTCTGACTATGCTATTGGGGCAGTCCTTACTCAACATGGGCATCCAGTGGAATATCACAGTGAGACACTTTCCGACACAGTACGAAAGAATCCTACTTATGAAAAAGAGATGTATTCCATTGTGCAGGCTTGCTGAAAATGGAAGCATTACATTTTGGAAAAGGAAACATTCATCCACACAGAACACTGACCCCTGCATTTCATACTGACATAAGGGAAGTTGCATAACGATCTCCATCATAAGTGGTCCAGATGCCTGCAATAGTTTCATTTGAACATTAAGTACAAGAAAGGCAACACCAATAATGTTGCAGACTACCTCAGCCGACCAACTATCGTGGTGCTATACAGTGTTCTCAAATATTGTGGGAATGATACTTTCGATTGGCCACTTCTCTACAAAAGTGATCGAGAATTTTGCCACACATACAATACTCTCTTGGAGGGTAAGGAAGTTCCCAATTTTGACCTCCAGGATGCCCTGCTATGTCACCTAGGACACCTTTGTGTTCCTTCAAGTGAGCATGCTAAGATGATTTGGGAGGCGCACTATAGTCAGGTCGTTGGGAATTTCGGGTTGAGAAAATCATGGAAGTACTGCAAAATTATTTCTATTGGTTGAACCTTCGACAGGATGTCGAGAAGTGCATCAAGTTTTGCACTGCTTGCACCATTTCCAAACCGAACATCAAGAATCAAGGCCTCTATACTTCGTTTCCTACCCCTAGTTGACCTTGGGAATCCATCTCCATGGATTACATGTCAGGTCTTCCTTCTACTAAGCATGGAAATGACTGTGTTTTTGTGGTCATCGACAGATTATTGAAGATGTCCATTATGATGGCCTGCAAGAATAATATCACAATAGAAGCCATTGCTAAACTCTTATTTGAATGAGTGTGGGTACACTTTGGGATCCCACAGTCTATCATCTCAGATTGGGACATCATGTTACTCAGTGCATTTTGGTCCAGTCTCTGGTTGATGTTGGACACCAAGCTCACCAAGTCCACATCTTTCCATCCGCAAACAGATCGCCAGATAGAGGTCGTCAACCGAATGACCGTACACATTATGCGCATGTAAAACTCAAAGCGTCCATGCACATGGGATGAGAGCCTCCCATATGTAAAACACAGCTACAAACAGGCTCTCTATAGCTCAACCAACCATAGCCCCTTTCAGGTGGGCTTGGGATTCCAACCACTATGTCCCATTGACATAGCCATGCCATTTGTGGCTACTCATGAATATTTAGCTCATGTCTAGTTTGAGGCTGACAAGGAAAACAACTTCATTGAGTGCATTCAACACATTCACCAACAGGTTCATGACACCTTGGACAAAGGCAATGCTAAATACAAGTAGTGACATGATTGACATTAGGTGCCACACAACTTCCAGGTGGGCGACAAAGTGTGGCTACATTTGCAAAAGAAGTGCCTCGTTGGACCCCACTGCAAGATTCACTCACTCTGATATGGGCCATACACTATCACCAAGGCTGTAGGGGACAATTCCTTTGATCTTAGTATTCCACCATTCCTTGGTCTACACCCAGTGTTCAATGTGGACCACCTTCGACCCTACTTTCCACCGCTACTAGACACATTTGACATGGCAGAACAACTCACACCAACAGAGTTAAATCCATATTGCCCGAAACAATCCACAACTGATCAGATCATGGATACACAGATCAAGATCACTCAACAACAAAGGATATCGCTATATCGAGTTGTCAAAGCAGGCCAACTCCTTCACCAAGGAAAGTGGCTCACCAGGGACCAAGTTCAGCTGAAGTTTCCTCATCTCATGGAGGAACTCAATGCAATGGGGACCATTTCTTCCTAATGGAGGAGGAATGATCCAAGTGGATATTGGTGGCCACCCACCTATTCCACTTGGACCCCCACCATTGCTTCTTTCTATTTTTCAGTTTCCGTTTACTAGTTTTAGCATTTTTTCGGGTCCTGAAATTCCAGAGCCATTTTGAGGCCCTAAACGATGTTTTTTGGGAAAACGGGGAGCATCAAAAGTGTATTCCTTGGATATATCTTTCTAATGAGGTATTGAGCACGTCAAACGAAGATCGTATGCCAAAGTTACATCTCCGGGAAGTTGATGTACCAATTTACCCAAACGGGGCCCATAGTCTTGGTGTTTCATCTCCTAGGGTTAGGTATTTGGATGTTTAGGGTTTTCCATTGTTTCTCAATAGTAAATAGGCCTTTGAGCCTCATTGTAACACATATTAGAGGTCAGTAGCCACCACATCTCTTCTTAGAGATAAGCTACCAACACCCTAGCTAGTTTATTTCCATTCTGTCTATAAGCATATTTCAGTCATTTGTTATTAATCAAATGAAGTTTTATTTCTATTGCATCTCTGCGTTTATGTGTATTTATGTATTTCATTATGTTCCTTCATAAATCTAGATCAAAATCACTAGGAAAATCCTTAAGGAAATGTGGTAAAACTAGGCATTACAAGAAGGATTGTAGATCAAGTGTTGAGAGGGGGAAGGGATCTAATGATGTTCATCGCAAAGAAGGGAAGACCTTCTCAGAGGAAGGAGGAGATGTGTACTTGGCTTATTTAAAAACACATGCATATCATGATGTATGGTCGATCAATTCAAGTGCTCCTTTTCATATGACTCCTCAAAAGGAGTGGTTTTGTGAATATCAAAAATATAATAGAGGTGACATTTTCCTAGGGGATGAATTGACAACCAAAATCATAGGATGAGGAAAAATCAAGTTGTTTCTCAAGGATGGAAGTATTAGAACATTCCCCATGGTTTTTCACATTCTGTAGATGGATAAAAACTTGATATTTGCAAGTAATATGAGTGATGCAGGTGTACATAATGTGTTTGAAAAGGAAACTTGCAAAACAATTTGAGGAGAAATGGTTTTGATGAGGGGAGTTTGGAATGGAACTTTGTATAATCTATTGAGAAGCATTATCAATAAAGGGTGTAACAATGTTCTTGTTCTTGAGGGTGGAAATGGAGAAGATAGAACCCCTATAGTATTTAGAGAAAAGACAATGTTGGGGCATCAAAGATTGGAACATATTGGAGAGAAGGGCCTTTGAGCACTACACAATAATTGTATGGTTGAAGGTATGTCTAATTGTACATTGGATTTTGATTTCTATGAAAATTGTATATATGGTAAACATAATCGGGTAATATTATGATCTGGTACTACAAGAGAAAAGGGAATCTTAGAGTTGGTACACAATGATGTGTTTAGACCTATTCATATTCCATCACTAGGCAAATATTTGTACTATGTTTCATTCATTAATGATTTCTCAAGGAATACATGGATTTACTTCCTCTCAAACTGATCTAGGATCTTTTCATTGTGACTTATAAAGAATTGTATTAAATGAGCATAAGTTAAAGTGCACCATTAAACAAGGGAAAATTTAGAAATGAAGAGACATAAGCATCAGATCTTAACAAAAAAACTTGATAATGGTTTTTGTCCCAGTGGACTACGTCTCCGGGTCCTGCTCTCAAATGGGTAGTCTCTTTTATTAACTCAACAAAAGAATTTGGTAAATACATGAATATACTCCATTCTGAAATCAATTTGCATAAATAATTCTTAGATCATAAAACAAACATCACCATTGGATTCGTGATGTCGAATTACCCAAAAATGACTGTCTCCATGCTCTGATCTGACTCTGGCACTCCCAGGCTAAAGAGAAATCTTGTCTCGGCCTTCATGCCCTCTGTACCTGCAATTATGACATCATCTATCTGAAAATCCATGTTGTATTGTATAGTATGTTCATGTTCCTTCCCCCATCTCTGGTCGAATACACATTTTTAAATATTAAAGGTGGCAGATGTACCAAGCCACACCCCTTGGCACGTTGGTTAGAGAGGAGTTTTAAAGGCTTTGTACTTGCCAGAGGATCCGGGGAAGAACCCGTCGGACTTTGTTTTAGGTAGTGGTTAACATATATATTTATTCATTTTTTGAACCTCCGCTATATTTAGCGGCCCACTAGAAACTCCGCTAACGACAATATAGATTTGATGTTGTCCGTCAGATTTAGCGGACCCACCATTTCTTGTTTTAAAACAAAAATCATTCACAGGCTAATATTGGGCATTCTCGGGATGCCACGTCTCGCCCCATGATTGGGCCATGTGGTGCCTGTTGATTCTCCTGCTCGTATACTAACGTGGCTTGCCCTGTCACTGTCGTATTGACACATGGCACTCCTTGGGTAGTGCCACATGGAGTCTCCTAGGGGTGCCATGTGGCACTTTCCTATTCATCCATATGGACCCTGAAAAGTCCACTGGTGCGTGACACATGGCAGCCTATGGTGCTGCCACGTGGCATGATGATGTCAACATTTGTAGGATGACATCACCCTACCATGTCAATTGTTAGCGTCAGCAGTACAGACGATGAGGTGTCCCCTGTTGATTGGTCCTGGATGACCACATCTTTGACCGCGAATAGCTTTCAAAACATAACTATGTTTGACGAGTCGTTTGCACCGTTAGAAAGCTTGGGACACACTCTTTGCGATCATGCCATTTTTAATGAGTTTTGGGAACTTTGAATTTTTTCCCTTTCTTTGTATGCTGGAGCCATTCTGAGCGTTTTGAGTTGCCTCTGTGAGTTATGAATTATTCTTAGCCTTCTCTGGATCCTTTTTGGATCACGCCTTCCCACTGAGAGCTTTTTGGACCACCAAAATATTTCATCAATCAACTGGTAAGTGAGGGAAGAGTTCCCTCACTTTGTCCTTCTCGATCCACTTTTCTTTTCTTGGATGGGTGCCCTTCAAGCCTACTCGAAGATAATCAACATCACCCCTACGTGAAGTCCTCATCCTCCTATCTAGGATGATATATTCCTGTATCTCATACAAGTACTCAGGTGCAAACTCATCAATTGATGGAATTGAAGCTTCCTCATCTTGATCCATGATCATGGGGGGCTAAAAAAGTTTCAATTTCTCAACATTCACAACTGAGTAAATATGCATATAAGGCGGAAGATCCAGACGAAAAGAATTGGTAACTCTTTTCTCTAAAATAGTGAAGGATCCATAATGAATGGGATTGATTTTATTGCCTTCCCTGTTCAACCTCTCCTTGTTGATGTGAAGCCATACCCGTTCTCCAACCTGGAACTAATGATCAACCCTGTGCTTGTTGTGTCGAGATTTATACTATGCTTGACTCTTCTCCAATTGTTCCTGGACTTCCTGGTGTATTTGTTGAATCCTCTAGATGAACTTGTGGGCTCTGTCCTCTGTTTGATCTTCATTTAAATCGATATCTCTCTCGTACATCAAGTCCAAAGGAACCTTTGGTAGGTTCCCAAAACATGTCTCAAAAGGTGAAATCTAAGTGGATGAATGTAAAGCTTGGTTGTATGGATGTTGTACATAGGGTATGTGTTCATCCCATACATTTGGACACTTGTTGCAGTAGCCTCGAAGAAAAAGTACTATTGTTTGGTTTGCCACCTCTGTCTGCCCATCGGTCTGTGGATGGAAAGCAGTGCTTCTCTTCAATTTGGTGTCCATCATTCTCCACAAGCTAGTCCAAAAGTCCCCAAGGAATCGAGTATCTCGATCTGAGACGATATATGTGGGTAATCCAAAGTGAACCCAAATATGTTGAAAGAAGAGATTAGGAGTCTTCTCAGCAGTGATCTTCTTTTTACAAGGCATCAAGATACACTTCTTTCTAAACCTATCCACTACAACATACAAATAATCATGACCCCCTTTGGTCATGGGTAAACCCCCTACAAAATGCATGGATATACTTTCCCATGGATGGGATGGAACAGGAAGTGGTGAGTATAGCCCCAGTTTTCTATTAGTGGCCTTACAAGTAGAACACATCACACACCCCTTTACATATTTAGTTACAATTTCTTTCATTTGAGGCCAGTAACAAAACCTTTGTAAATGAGCTATAGTTTTTCCTACCCCGAAATGCTAAGAAACAATAGAAGTATGAGCTTCTCGTATTACATGGACTTGTTCACTTGTAGGAATACATAGCTTTCCAAGATGGTAAAGTAACTTTCCCTGCAGACAATAGTTCTCTACCTATGCACCAAGGGTTTGCTTCGTATATACTTCTTTAAAATATTCATCGATGGCATATTGTTCTATATAGCTATCATGAGATAAAGAAGCATTCTTCAAAATAATAGAAGCAACAATAGGAGGTCTATAAATCATATCAGCTACCTTGTTACTTGTACCCTTCCTATACTTGATTACCAAGTGAAACTATTGTAGAAAACCCATCCACCTGTAGTGTCAAGATTGTTGCAATTTGGTATGTGCTTGAAGATACTGTAAGGGTTGGTGATCTGTATGTATAATGGTTTCCTTCCCTAACAAGTAGTGCTTCCATTTATTTACACTCTGGAATAATGCATACAAATATTTTTCATACGTAGGATAGTTAACAACAACTTGGTTAAAAGTTTCAAAGTGGTAATATATAGGCTTATGATATTGCATTAGTATTTCACCCATGGCATATCCACTGGCATCTATCTCAATCTCAAAAGGCTGTTGAAGATTCGGAAATGCTAATACCGGTGCGGTATTGATCTTCCCTTTCAAAGTGTCGAAAGATTTTTGTTGCTTTCCTTCCCACTGAAAAGTGTTCTTCACACTAGTTAAGGCATGTAGAGGAGCTTCTTTGAAGGAGAAGTTGGGAATTAATCTCCTCCAATGCTGGACTGCACCTAAGAAGCTTCGAACTTCGATTACACTTTTTGTCTCATGCCAATTTACAATTACATCAATTTTGGAAGGGTCAATTTTCAATTGTCCTCCTCCTACAATATGACCTAAGTATACAAGTACAGTCTTGCAAAATTCACATTTAGACAATTTTACATACAACTTCTCCCTTTGTAAAGTATTTGATACTTGCTTTACATGCCTCACATGCTCATCCCATGTCCCGCTAAAAATAATAATGTCGTCTAAATATACAATCACAAAGTTATCTATGAAAGGCCTGAATACATCATGCATCGCACGCATGAAAGTTATCGGAGAATCACAAAGCCCAAACGACATAATAAACCACTCAAACAATCCATGCATCATGTTATGCGACTCTGATTTGATGATATCCACTGTGCAAATCCAACTTAGTGAAATAGACAACATTCTTCAATTGATCAAGTAAATTATCTATGCGAGGAAGAGAGTATCAATTTTTCACTGTGATTTTATTTAAGGCCCAGTAATCGACACACATTCTCCATGTGCCATCCTTCTTTGGCACCATCACGATCGGAGAACCATAAGGATATGAATTGGGCCTGATGACCACTTGATCCAATAATCCCTGTACCTTCTTCTTGATCTCTATCATCTCCACAACTAACATCCTGCACATGCCCACATTAGGCAAAGGAGAATCCTGTTGAAGATGTATCTCATGTTGGATTTCCCTCTTAGGAGGTAATCCATCTGGTTCCTGTAAAAATATCATCATACTTAGAAACAATATCAATTAATTCCTTTTTATGAGATGGATCACACCCTTGGAAAGCGTCAGATGTCTCGACATATTTCTATCTGAAAACCATGAGTACATATCTCTTATTAGTGTTTATGAGTCTTTTCATTTTCCCTGCACTAACAAGTGTTGTATTTACCCTCATGTTGTGAGATCTAACAATATATTCCACTCCTCCCTTAGTAAGGTGGTAATTTTTCTCATGTCGAAAGAAGACTTCTTTTTTATCATAAAGATAAGGACTTCCCAACACTATGCCACATATATCAAGTAGTTTTGAAGTGATAGAAAATATTACCCTACATTGTTTGGTGACATTATGTTTGGATTTGTCACATACCCAACCAAGAGGATAAGGTTTCGGATGTGGTTTTATTTCAAGACCCATTTTCTTGACAAGTGATTCAGATATTAAGTTTACTTGGGAACCCTGATCAAATAATGTATCTATATTAACATGTTTAGATACAACTCTAATGTGAAATAACTCATCCCTCTTTCGTTCATCAACATGATATTCATCATTGGAACAAGAAATAGCATGAAGAGAATCATTACCTTGTACTCCAACCATTGTGATCTTTCCTTCATCTCCTGAATTGGAACCAAGATCTTGTTGTACCGTAGCAACGGTCTTTGTCTTCCCCTTTCCACCAAACTGTTTTTCTTTCTTTTTCGGATGCAGTTTCCAACAGTGATCTTCATCATGATCACTCTTCTTGCAATGAGTGCAAGATGGGTTTCCTCCTTATCTCGTCACTGTAGCGGTCTTCTTTTCCTTCCTTTTAAACTTCTTAAAAGTATTCTGTGGAAAATTGGAAGGTTTCTTTGTGGGATCTTCTTGAACATTTTTCCCCTTGTTCTCTAGGTGAGTGGCTTGCACACAAACTTTGTCAAGACTAGTTGGGTTAAAAAAGAGAAAATTATGTTGAATATAACTGTGAAGTGCGAAAATATACTTCATTAAAGTCTCATAAGAATCTAAAGCAATATTCAATGCAAGAGATTTCTTCCTAAATTCTTTTGTGAAACTTTGTACAGTTTGTCCTTTACTTTGCCTTAAGGTTTGCCATTCCATCATTTATTTATGTAAATACCCTAATGGATAAAATTGCTTCCTGATCACTGATTTAAACTCTGACCATGAGGAAATAAGCTTACCACACTTACTTTCATCCTAAATCTTTCTCTCCCACCATATGAGAGTGATGCCTTCCAACCGAAGAGAAGCCAGTTGCACTTTAACTTCCTCTTCATCAATATGTTGGAATCGAAAATACACTTCAACCTGTCGGATCTAATTATCTATCTTTCCAGGATTAGCATCTCCATTAAACATAGGTAAAGAAAATTTTACATCAAGCTTTAATAATGGTTTCTTAAAAGAGGCTTTATGGCTAGAATGATGAGAATGATGAGAATGCTCAAAGGAAGAAGAACTATAACTCAAAGGTGAAGATGGAGGCTCAGGAGGATCTACTCCAACCCCTTGGTTTATCGAAGCATGATCATCTGCATGTGCTTCCTTTTTCTTCCCTTTCTTCTTCATCATCTTCTCATAATCTCCATACATTCGCTCGACCATTTCTGACATGTGATAAAATACCATGTGAAATTTTTTCTCCTGTTCATCATGCTTGTCCTCTTCTACCATTTTCTTCCCTCTAGATACACAGTGAACTTCAGGATTGAAAGTATTTAGAGTTCCTTAACCCTGCTTATGCTTGGCCCTAGTAAGCATTCACACTCAACAATTCATGTCAAAGATGACTGCTTTGATACCAACATGATCCGAGATCTTTTGATTGTGACTTATAAAGAATTGTATTAAATGAGCATAAGTTAAAGTGCACCATTAAAGAACTGAAAAATTATAAAGGAAGAGACATAAGAATCAGATATGAACACAAAAACTTGATAATGGAGTTTTTCCCTGCTGGACTACATCTCCAGGTCCTTCTCTCAAATGGGTAGGCTCTTTTATTAACTCAAAAAAAAAAATTGGTAAATACATGAATATACCTCATTCTGAAATCAAGCTGCAGAAATAATGCTCAGATAAGAAAACAAACATCACCATTGGATTTGTGACGTCGAATTACCCAAAAATGATAGTCTCCACGCTCCGATCTGACTCTGGCACTCCCAGGCCCAAGAGAAATCTTGTCTTTGACAACATCTATCTCAAAATCCATGCCAGAATGTACAGTACGGTCGCACGCATTCCCCTGGCTCTGGTTGAATATGCATTTTTAAATATTAAAGGTGGTGGATGTACCAAGGCACACCCCTTGGCATGTTGGTTAGAATGGAGTTTTAAAGGCTTTGTGCTAGTCAAAGGTTCCAGGGTCGAACTCGCCAGACTTCGTTTTTGGTAGTGGTTAACATATATATATGTTCATTGTTTGAACCTCCGCTATGTTTAGCAGCCCTCTAGAAATTATGATAATGAATGTATAGATTTGGCGGACCCTCCATTTATGTTTTTAAAACAAAAATCATTCACGGGCTAATATTGGGCATTCTCGAGATGTCAGGTGTTGCCCCATGATTGGGCCACGTGGAACCTATTGATTCTCCTGCTCGTATGTTGATGTGGCTCTCCCTTTCGCTTCTTTACTGACACATGGTACTCCTTGGGTGGTGCCATGTGGCATCTCCTAAGGGTGCCACATGGCACTTTCCTATTGGTCCATATGGACCCCTCAAAATTCCACTAGTGGGTGACATGTGGCAGCATGTGGTGTTTCCATGTGGCATGTTGACATCATCATCCATATGATGATGTCACCTTGCCATGTCATTTGTTGATGTCATGATGATGTCAGTAGTACAGACGATGAGGTGTCCCTTATTGACTAGTCATGGTTGATTGCATCTTTGACTGTGAATATCTTTCAAACTGTAACTCTGTTTGACGAGTCATTTGCACCGTGAGAAATCTTGCGGTGCTCTTCGCGTTCATGCCATTTTTATTGAGTTTGGGGAACTTTAAATTTTTTCCCTTTCTTTATCTATTGGAGCCATTCTGAGCGTTCTAAGCTGCATCTGTGTGTTCTGAGTTATTCTTAGCATTCTTTGGATCCTTTTTGGATCAGAAACAAACCTAAGGTATTTTTTAAATTCAAAGAGTTTAAGGTTCTTGTGGAGAATCAAATAGAGAATAAAATAAAGGTGTTAAGGATAGATAATGGTGGAGAGTTTTGCGATAATCAATTTGAGGAATTTTATAAGAAGTGTGATATAGAAATGAAAAAGACTACTTCATACACACCTCAACGTAATGGGGTTGCAGAAAGTATGAATAAGATACTAATGGAAAAATCAAGGAGCATGCTCAGTGATGTCGGGTTAAGAAAAAAATTCTAGGAAAAGGCAATGGGTATTGCATGTTATCTAGTAAATAGATCACCCTCATTAGCATTGGTAGAAAAAACTTTGCATGAGGCATGGACTGGTTAAAAACCCTCTCTTGAACATCTTAGATTTTTTGGTTGTGATTCTTAAGTACATGTTCCAAAGGAAAATATGGGTAAGTTGGATAATAAAGCTCAAATTGTATCTTTATTGGTTCTGATAATATCGAGATGTTGTCTTTAGAGAGGTTAAATATGTTTCTAGATAGGAAGTCCCACAAAAATAAAAATAACCATAGACAATGGAGTTTGATTTGGAGGGTGAAAAATCTAACTCAATGGGAGAACATGAATCAAAAGTGAAGAACCTCATACTCCATTATTGAGGAGATTGATTCAAGAAATAAGACAACTAGAAATGTATACTCCACTTGATTCCTTTTATATTTTTTCTTTGTCTATTACTGATGATGATCCTAGAACTATTAGGGAAGTAGTGGATTCATAGGATGATAAACTATGGAAGAAGGCCATGGTTGAGGAAATGGTATCCTTGGATAAAAATGAGGCTTGTGATCTATTTGATTTTTCGGATAGAATAAATCTCATTGGTAGCAAATGGGTGCATAAGAAGAAGTTGAATGGATAAAATAAAGTGGAGAATTATAAATATCACCTAATAGCAAAGTGATATTCCTAGGTAGAGGGAATTTATTTTGGTGACATATTTTCTCATATTGAAAAATTAACTTCTATTAGATTTATTTTATCTGTTGCTATTGATTTTGATATTGAAGTAGAAAAAATGGATGTAAATAAAACATTCTTACATAGGGTTCTCGAAGAAGAAATATACATGAAACAACCAGAAGGTTTTGCAATGAAGGGTAAGAAAGAGTTGGTTTGCAAGCTGAAAAAAGTTCCTATATGAATTAAAGCAATCTCCAAGGATGTGGTAACAAAAGTTTGATACTTATATCTTGGGACTTGGTTTCACAAGGAGCAAAGATGATCACTGTGTGTATTTTAAATTAGTTGGTGATAATTTTATTTTGTGTGGTTTTGTATGTTGATGATATGTTACCGATAGGAAACAATAATGAAATCGTCATGGAGGTAAAAAATCAAATTTCTTCTAAATTTGATATGAAATATCTTGGTGCTGAAAATTTTATTTTGGGCATGAAAATTAAGTGATATCAGGAAAACAAGAAGCTCTGGTTGAATCAAAGGAAATGCATTGAGACAATATTGCATAGGTTTAATATGTTGGAATGTAAACCGGTCAAGGTTTCTATTCTTATAAGTGTAAATTCATTTGTAGATCAATGTCCCAAGACACATGAAGAGGAAGAAGACATGTCTCATGTTCCTTATGCTAGTGTTGTTGGCAATTTGATGTATACAATGGTTTGTAGTAGACCAGGCATTTCACATTCAATGGGAGTTTTGAGCGGGTATATGTCAAAACGAGGGAAGGAGCATTTGACAACTGTAAAGAGGGTTTTCAAGTATTTACATGGAACTAAAAACTATGGAATTTCTTACAAAGGAAAAAATGGTACAAACAAAGTGTTGGACATACATGAATTTGTTGACGTAGTCTGGGATAGAGATATGGATTGCAAAATATCTACAAGTGGTTATGTTTTTAACCTATTTGGAGGAGAAATCGGTTGGATGAGCAAGAGAAAATATGTAGTTGCACTCTCAACTACAAAATATGAATACATGGAAGCCACTCATGCGAATAAGGAAGTTGTGTGGTTACATAGATTTTGTTCATGTATTGGGTTTGTAAAACAAGATGTAAGGTTAGATTGTGATAGTCATAGTGAAATATTTCTACAAAAGAACCCTGCCTATCATTCTAAGAAAAAGCACAATGATGTTTAGTATCACTTTGCAAGAGACATTGTTGAAGACAATAATGTGGTTCTAGTGAAGGTGAATGCTTTGAAGAATATTGCAGATTCATTGAAAAGGTTGGTAAGCATTGAGAAGTTCTCTTGGTGTAGAGGAGCAATGGGAATTGTTGCCTTGAATTGTTGATCATGTAATCCTCCTCCCTCTGTTTGCAAAGAAAAAACAAGTGAGATAATGTTGGGAACATGTCATATTCTTTGCACGATTAGCCCCATGTGTTATACATTGTGTTGGGAATAGTGGGGGGGAACATGTCATATTCTTTGCACCCATTAGTTCCATGTGTTATACATCAGGTTGGGGAATAGTGGGCATTGATAGGCCCCTTCTTGGGGGTTTTCCCCTTGAATTTTTTTTGGGTGGTTTTTGTTAGATTTTGACTGCACCTGAGGTTTGGTCTATGTATTCGAAAGTTACACAAAAATTTTACTATTTGAATTGTAATCATAAACACATTGATATGCCTAACCATTTAGCACAATGGAAAATCAAAACTAGAAATTAGATCATACACGGGTACAAAATAATTTAAATCTCAAAACCAATGTTCTTAAACCAAGAACCAATGGGCTCTCGTACTAGGGATAATGGCTCAATCTTACATACCAAAATTCACTTACAAGGCACAACTTAAACCTTCCTTTGTTTCCATGCCAATCCTGGTCATCTTGGATGACTGTAATATCCTTTTGACAATTGTACCTTCTATTGTAATTGTTGATGTCTTCCTATAGCTCTTGTATAGCCCTGTTCTCACCTCCTTTCTACCTGTACAGTCTATGGCTGCTCCAAATTATGCCCTCAAATTTCCAAAATCCCTGGTGCAAATTCAACCCTCAATCTGCCTCTAAATCATTTTGTTCTGATCCTTAAAGAATACCCCAACACATGTAAGACATGTTTGACTATATTGGCTCAAGTTCTATGGTTGAAGTTATCTTTCCATCCCACATAAATTATTTTTCCACCCCCCTAACTGGTTGTGGAAACTCCCCAACCTACTACCAAACACCTCCTCTTACTGGTTGAGCCCTCCAACAACCTCTGGATTCCTCCTAGCAACTGTCCATCCCTCTTGGTTGTTTTCCAAGGATTTTTGCACCCGTTTCTCACTAGGACAACCCCTTAACTTTGTTAATACTACCCTTTTCCATCCTCCTTGACCTTGACGAAACTTGTATCATCCTTCCTAGGCCTTGTGGTTTCCATTTCTAACTAGGTTGAGCCACTTGCAGCCTCCTTCAGTTAGGATGAGTCACCCTAGGGTATGTGGCTATGCTCCCTTAGGTAGGGAGATCTCTCTCTGGGCTGTGACTTCCTCTCCTAGGCAGGTCGAACCCTCACTTGACTTGTAAAATCCCTCCTAGCACCACCCACAACCCTCCTAGAAGTAGTACCTACCCAAAACATAACAAGACAAAAAACATGAGGCTTAGAATCCTCTCTCCATGGCTGCAACTGAGGTCACCACACTTGGACTAAAATTTCCAAGCTCTCTCCACACTTATTGCTCCACACCACATTGTCACAATGACATCATTCTTATTTATATAAGTTTAGGGGTTAACTTGAGATGCCCCTCCACAAAGTCAAAATCAAATGATTTACACACGTGGGTGTGACCCCCCATCACAAACCCACAAAACCCATTACCAATCCCCCAACTCAAAATACAAGGGGGTTTTCACTGAATTAAAAGTGTAATGTGGTTCCCATGATGATTTCCATATGCCCAACACCTAGGGTCATGTAAGAATGACTTCCCAAAGCTACAAAACATCAATACTCTCTCTTAGAGAGGGAGGTATTCTCACTAGACTCCACAATCGCCTGGAAGTATCTTTGTCTCCCACACTAGATAGACTACCACAACTATTCTCCAATCCACCTTATTAGCTTATCCTTCTACCACTGAAGAAAATCATGCTATATGGAATGATCCCATCTTGGAAGAAACCTTACTCTTAGAAGCCTCTCACCCATGGTCATCCTTCCTAGCCATCTCAACCCATGCCATATTCTTGACAGTCTTGGAAGATGCTTCTCTCCCATTTGGACATGAAGGTAGACTCCCTCTAAACAATTGACTCTCCCACTAAGCCTCCTTACTCCCTTTGAAGTCATACTCCCTACGAGTATGAAAACAATCTAGAGCTACCTGCTCCCTATCCACGGTCACTCTACTACTGTTGGTCATGGATCGCATAGGCTAGTCCTTCTGCCTATACATGTTTCCCTTTCTAACTCCAATACCATTGTTGTATCTGAGCTAGATCCTCTAGGCATGAACAACACATATCCATCCTGGAAAACAATGCATAGTCATTCTTTTCAATCATTGAGGATGAGAACACACTCCTAGCACCCATAGAACATTTTCCACTCACAACACATCCCTTGAGTCCGTCTGAAATGACATTGTACCAAATCCCAACACTACATGCCTAGTCACCATACCAAGCTCCACGTACATACATGAGTCATACAATGAAGCTCTCAAAAAAATCCTATGACCCTATCATGTGTTGGTGCCTCCCACTATATAAGAATAGTGAAATCCTCCAAGGAAAGCATCCTTCTTACCCAAGTCACAACAATCCAATGAAATTCTACCAAATTCCATCATCCAAGTCACAAAACTCTCTATGTATACACATGTTGTAACTGAACCTATTTCCTCTCGTTGAACAGTCCTAAGTTGTGGATGGAAACTCAGTCTATTCCACTCTATACCTCTACAACTCATCTCTGCAAGTGTCCTCATCCTCCTGGGTCAAATAACTCATACACTATTGCACCTTGATAATGTAAAGATCTACCTCTTGATGAAGACTCTATCTCATCAACCTTCCATCCACAAGAATCTATCTCGTTTGTGCCAAAGTGCTAGAGCTGCACCCATCACAACTCACTATGAAAAGAAACTGGAAGTCCATTCTTAGAGTTGGAAACCCACCACACAACATACTACAACAAAATGAGCTCTCCACCAATCCACCAAAACTCCCAACATGCCATGCCACCAAAGATGCAATAGTCCACAACTCCTTATCTGAATATTCTTCTCCATGTCTCAAACCAGAGACCATCTAACTTGCTATTGTATGCAACAATCATTGTAGCTCCCTCTCAGAGCCAACTCTTCAACACTACTACAACTCCCTCTCAGACCTATCACTTGTGTAGGTAACTCAGATCCAACTTCCCTTATCATAATCCCAGCTTTGGTACCATGTTATATTTTTACCACACCTTAGGTCTGGTCTATGTCTTCGATAGTTATACAAAAAATTTACTATTTGAACTATAAGCATAAACACACTAAGATTCCTAACCATTTACACAACGTAAAATCAAAACTAGCAATTAGATCATACATAAGTACACAATAATTTAATTCTCAAAACCAGTGTTCTTAAACCAACAACCAATGGGCTCCCATACCAGGGACAATGGCCCAATCATACATACCAAAATTCACTTATAAGGCATAGTTGAAACCCTCCTTGGTTTTTTGCTAATCCTGGTCACCTTGGTTGACTGCAATAGCCTTGTGACAACTACACATGTTGTTGTACCCGTTTTTTTCTTCCTACAACTCTTGTGCATCCCTATTTTCAGCTCCTCTCTACCTATACAGTCCTTCTTGTCTTCTCCAAAGTCTACCCTCAAACTGCCAGAACCTCTGTTGCAAATTTATCCCTCAAGCTACCTCCAAAGCTTGTTGTTCTGATCCTTAAAGACTTCCCCAACACATGTAAGACATGGATGAATGTACTAGCTCAAGTTTTGTGGCTAAAGTTGTCTTTACAACCCATATAATTGTTGTACCATCCCCCTAACGTTTTGTGGTGGCTCCCCAAATTGCTTTCAAACACCTCCTCTTGTTGGTTGAACCCTCCAAGAACCTATGGATTCCTCCTGGAAATTGTCAAGCCCTCTTGGTTGTTTTCCAAGGCTTGTTGCATCCTTTTCTCACTAGGTTGAACCCTTAACTATATTGCTAATCACCCTTTTCTAGCCTCCTTAACCTGGACAAAACTTATAACAACCTTAAGGGCTCGTGGTTTCCCTATCTCACTAGGTCGAGCCACTTGTAGCATCCTCAATTTAGGTCGAGTCACCCTAGGGTTTGCGGCTATGCTCCCTTAGGCAGGTCGAGCTTTCTCTAGGTTTCGGCTACCTATCCTATATAGGTCGATTCCTCACTTGACCTATAACAACCCTCCTAACACCAATTGCAACCCTCCTAGAACTAGTGCCTACCCAAAACAAAACAAGACAACAAACATGCGGCCTAACAACCTCTCTCCATGGGTTCAACTGAGGTGACCACACTTGGACTGATATTTCATCTCTCTCCACACTTATCACTGCACACCACAATGTCACAATGACATAATTCTTATTTATATAAGTCTAGGGGTTAACTTGAGGAGCCCCTCCACAAAGTCAACATAAAATTAGGAACACATGTGGGTGTGAAGCCCCANTTTCATCTCTCTCCACACTTATCACTGCACACCACAATGTCACAATGACATAATTCTTATTTATATAAGTCTAGGGGTTAACTTGAGGAGCCCCTCCACAAAGTCAACATAAAATTAGGAACACATGTGGGTGTGAAGCCCCATCACAAACCCACAAACCCCATCACCAAGCCCCCAAGTCCCCATCTAAAAATACAAGGGGTTTTTCACCGAATTGAAAGTGTAATGTGGTGCACATGAAAATTCCCACATGCCCAACACCTAGGGTCGTGTGAGAATATCGTTATGAGTACTAATATGCTTCCTTTCTTTTGTATGACAATGATTGCCTTTGATTTTCTAACTATTGTTTTGATATTTTTTTCCCTTTGTAGTAATGGATTTTTCTTCAATGAGATTTCATTTTTTTTGCTATTGTGTGGGTAAGTGATTCAACCTTGTTAATGGAAGTTAATATTTGGCAATATAATTGATTTCATTTTTTTGAATTTTAGATGGAAAAATCCAATTTGTAGTTAAAGGCATGGATCGAAGAAACTCTAATAAATGTGAGGGGAAATACTTGATCAACGAAAGTATATTAGAAGGGGTTTGATACCACTATAATGGAAAATAATTCATTTAAGGAATATCTAATGTAAAAAGGATAGAGATTTGATATCATATAGGACAAATAATTATATAATTGATAATGAATTAATGGATTGATTCACAACAAGCCTTGTGATGGTATACTTATATGAATTGATTAGTCACAAGGAGGCCCTCAACAGGCTCCTGGCCAGGGATTCGACCCTGGAACCTAAATCAATCAAACAATGACACTCATCCACTTGAGCTAACCCACATGGATATTATTATTATACTATTATGTAATGCTTATTTATTATTATTATTATTATTCATTATAGAATTAGAATTCACTAAGACAAATTCTACACGCTATAAACTTGGAGGATAATCATTAAATTTAGCTTTCCCTTTTTTGCACTAGAGCATTGGAGGGGAAAATTTTCTTGAGGGACTACATGTAAAAAATAAAAGTCTTTGAATTTATGTTGTATATGGCTATGGAGGAGAAATTTTTGGTCGATTGGGGTTGGGTAAGTTGTTTGGATAGTTTAAGTGATAAATATGGTAGTAATTGTCTTGTTATGTTAAAATTATTGATTCTATGAGGGATTGAGTGTGATTAGAGACTTATAGGTCTTTATTTGCTTTGGTGGTTTTGTAACCTATCTTGAGGTAGATTCAATATAAAATTCCTGTGGTTGGGTGGTGAATCATTACCCAACCACTAGATTGGTGTGAATTTTACAATGAAACATGAGTATTTGTTTTAGTTTCTATATGACCATTTATATATTTTGTTCATGTTATTGGGTCCATAATTCAATTGATATATGCATGACTTCTGTAATGTAATATCCTTTGAATGGAAATCATGTACATTGTGTATGAAAATAAACTTGCATTGAGTATAGCTATTATCATAAGTTTCTAATTTTATTTGGCATATCTATTATTTAAATTATAATTATGGATCATGTGTAAATTTTTCATAAGTAATTGATTATGTTCATGTAGATTGAATTCCATTAGAAAAATATGAAAATGATTGTTTATGCATGTTTAATTCTTATGAGAAATGATTTTTTAGTTATTTAATGCCATCAAAAATAAATTGTCTTAGATGATAAATAAAATGGGATCATATGTTTATCTATAATTTACAATTCTTAATTTCTATTATGCAATGTAATTTCCCCTTTGTTTGCATAGGGGGTTTGTTATGTTGTAGTATTTACTTGGGAAATATGATTGGAAGAGAAGGTGAAATTTAAAGTGGTTTTGCATCAACGACTAAGAGAGGCCAGTCCGGGAAAGTTATAGAATGTTATCCTTAGACATTGGGGCACAACAAACCCAAAACTACTTTTGGATTAACCCATAAACCTCAAGATTGGACAACCCTCAAGATTGGACAACCAATTGTAGCCAACAATTTCTCAAGCATACTACCTAAATTTAAACGTAAAAGTATTCCCCATAAGTAATACATGAGGAATGTTGTTGGTTGCAATTGATAGATCAATATTTATGTTTATGAGTTAATCTATGAGGAATTTTGACTTCCATTGACATCTCAATCTTGATGAGTTCTTCTAAAAACAATTTTATTTTTGGTGTATCCCAATCACCAAGGAAAACATTATAAAAAATCATATGAAGGGTCGGTGTACCCCAATGGAGAAAGAAGATGTTCAAGAAATAAAACGACAAGTAGATGAGATAATTGGCCTCAACACACCCTAAAAAGGTTTTAATCATTTTTGGGTGCCACTTTTTATTTTCCCTATAAAAGTTTTGGTTTCTTTTGTTTAAACTATTTTTCCCTTTGAAGTTCCAAGAAGCTTTAAGTTTTCATTTTTCCTAACTTCCTTTCCAAAAAAACATTAAAAAATTCTAAGTGAAAGTTCAAAGAAAGCCTTTTTTTTTTTTTTTTGTTATACTTATTAGAGAAATTTTAAACTTTCATTGGAGTAGAGAGTTTGCTATGTGCCCCAATAAAAATTTAAAATTTGTTCCAATGTGCTTTATGTATTGGAGGACACTTCCAACTTTCATTCCTAACAAGTTTATATTTACTCTGAATGCAGTGGAAATAAAAATTAAATTCATCCTAACGTGCCACATTTCGAAAAGTGAAAATTATCTCCCATCATCAGAATGACACTTAAAAATTTTCAAAACAAAAGTTCAAATTTTCTCTAATGAAAGTTGAAAATTTCTTTTGTTTCCGAATAAGGTGAAAGTTGAAATTTTCTCTGATCATCGATCAAGGCAAAAGCTGAAATTTTCTTTGATCATCAATCAAGGAAAAATTTAAAAGTTTCTCCAATAAAAAGTTGAAATTTTCTTTGATCATTGATCAAGGCAAAGTTGAAAGTTTCTTCAATCACTGATAAGTGTTAAGAGAAAGAAAAAGTCTTTTGGTATTTTCATGATAACTTTTGATCCCGATATTCATGTTGGGTGTGCCTTATACCATTGGAAGGGTCTTGTTGAGATCTACAACTTTGTTGCTACAATTTTTTTTTTATTCAACACCATTTGTTTCATTTAAAAAAAAGACAAATTTAGAAGGATTTTCCTTAAATAGAATAGATGGTGGAAGAGAGTAACAACAAATTTTTTCATTGAAAAGTCCATTTTTTTTTTTTTTTACAAAAACGGATATGAGATTATATTAAAAGATGTGGCAGAGCCACTGGTTCAAATTACAAAATGCCCATTGTAGCTTTGGGGCTTTAATCTTGAATACATACATGCCTACAAACTGCCAGAGTACCTTAAGTGCTTACTAATCTGCTTATTTAGAGCCATGGCTACTATTGCCAGACTGCTGGGGACTTGTTACAGAGACAGTGAATTCTGAAATTACTTTTGTTCTTCCTTGTTCCAGTTACTATTGAGCTGGGCCATTTTGGCCTCCAGCTCCTCCATTCTTTCATCAAAACCTTGTTGTGGGCTCTTTAACTCTTGATTCAGCTTGTCCAGTTCTTCAGCAAACCCGATCTTGGTCATAGTTATGTCTGATTCCAGCTGTTCGAGCCGGCGACCTGCTTCCACATCCAAATTTTCCAAAAATTCTAGTTGATGCTGTAGCATCTGCTGCAAATTTGCCAGGGTCGCTTCCATCTGCTTCAGTCTTTCTTCTGTACTCAGCGGCCCTTTGGATGAAGACGCCATCACCCTTCTTTCTTTACTCTGCGTTCCTGTAGTGGCTCGCCCTGGTTCCTTGCCTTCTTTTGGCTCCTGTGCTTCTTTGCTGAGCATTCCTTGAGTCGGGTTGTGAGGGACCCGAGCTCCCTTTATTTCTCTTTGGGTTCTGGCTATCATTATTTTTGGGAGATGGGGGATTCGCGCGATTTCATTGTCTGCCTCCAAGCGCGAGATGTCTTTCTTTTGGTACCTGGCTGGGTGAAAATGCCCATAGACCCGAGCGCCCCTGCCATCATTCCGGATTCGAATTGATCCATTGTACCTGCGCGAGCCTGTCTTTGAATCGCTGAAGGATCTCATGAGGTTAGGGGATCTCTACTTGGGCCAAAGTGCCATTCGTTGACAGTGTACCTGCTTTCAACTGCACGCCTTGATTGGCTTCTTGATCTGCGTTGCA
>SNQJ01S0032754.1:0-20702 GCA_010110895.2 Picea sitchensis
TTAGGAGATTGGTGTTTCTAGTAAATTGATATGGCTAAGTTGGTGCTCAGCTAAGGGGATTGGTGTTTCCTACAAGTTGGTGCCTGTAAACATTGTTGTTGAGTTGGTGCTCAGGAGAGGGGATTGGTGTCTCGTGCAGGTTGGTTCCTGCAAATATTGTAACAATAGTTTGGTGCCTACATGATATTATAAAATAATTGTTTTATGGTTTTATCCCATTTGGGTTTCCATGTTAAATATGTTTGTAATTTGGATTGCATGGTTATATGTTTATCATTTTATGCTATAGTTCATAAAGTAAATACATTGATAAACATTGCAAGAAAATATTTTGACAAGAAACATTAGTCTTAACTTATTCACCCCTCCTCTCAGTATAAGTAAGTGTGACAACAGGGATATGAATCCACAATAAAAGGGGTGTCTCTCTATTTTCTAATCACAGCCCAACACAACCCACAACCAACTAATTATTTCTACAATTATCCCAATCCACCAGCTCTCTTCCCCTTAACCTACACAACCCAAGGAATGGGATCCCCTTCACTGGACATAGTCCCTCGGGCCTTCCCACTTCCCTCCATGGCTCTAGAACAAGTTGCCTATGAATCTCTCTTACTGGAGGTTATAGGGATGTTAGTTGCAATAGGAATAGCTCACAACAACAAGCTCACTTGTTTTGGGGAAATTATCTCATGCAAAATCTCACTCTACAGGCCTAACAAACTACTTATTCATGAATTTTCAACTCCAACCAACTGCCTCACATGCCCACTATGGTTTTCTTCAATATCCAACACTCTTTTCTCTCTTAATGTCCCAAAAGTTGCATATAAAAACTGCTCTCATTTCCCATACAAATTTTCTAACGGTAAAAACTACTCTCTTCTCCCATACGAATTTCCTTTTTCTCAAATGCATGTTGACTCTCCTAATTCCCAAGGTTAATTGTACTCCTCCTCCATGCTCTCATTAACTATGTGAAGTGAATTTTCACACCCACCCTCTTACATGTGTTTAATGATTGGGGTTTTGATACACTTAAGAAGAAATTAGAATTCTTATACACAATAATAATTTTAGAAAGTGGGTTGAGATGAGTAAGAATGGTTAATTTCCCCTTGGACTCCTCTTAGACCCTCCCCTCTTCTATGGAAACGTATCCCCCATTAATATGTTCATGTCCATCTGCAGTCAACGATACATTTATTTTATTATTTTCAATATACAGTGTTTACATATTACATCATCGGGCCTGCAACCATTTATCATATTTTCATTATACATCACTAAACTAAGGATTAAAAATGAGGATGTTGCATTCCCCCACTACAAATTGTGCCATATTCGGTGCACAACACCATATCAACATGCTTATAATAAATTTACATCATAGTGCTTAGTACTTTTTCAAGTTCACAACTTCTACAACAATTCCAACCAACAATCTCTTGTTCCCCTCAACCTGCACAACCCAAGTAAGTGCACCCCCTTCTCTGCATCCTAGTCCCTCAATATGTACCAACTCTTTTCCCGAGACTCCAACATAGAGTAGACATGAAACCTCTGAGATGTGTATCTAGGAACTCCAACTACCAAAATGGAGCCTTGTGCACTTATATACAAATATACATTCAACTTTCTCCAAAATTTGGAAAATGTTGTGGGTACTCCTCTCGCATGGCCTCCTCATGCTCCCACATGGCATCTTCAGGACCATATCAGGTCCATTGAACCTTTACCAAGCTGACAACTTTGTTCCTGAGCACTTTGACTTTCCCGTCTAGGATGCACACCAGTTCCACCCAAAAGTCCCCTTCCTGCTCCACCTAGATCACAGTCCAATCAATTGTGTGGCTCAGATCAAACAAATATTTCTTGAATAAAGATACATAAAACACATTATGAGTTTTCATGGATCTAGTGAATACAATCAGGTATGCAACCGGGCCTATCTTCTCTAAAACTTCAGACGACCCACAGTATCTCGCTACCAATTTTGGGAAACTTTCGAATCTTAGTGAAATCCTCTTATCTTTTACTTTTAGAAACACATGCTCACCCACTTTGAAATCCATGTATGTCCTACTTTTATCTGCATAACTCTTTTGCTTGTCTTGTGCAACCTTTAAATTCCGCCTAATCTTTACCATCTAATCTTCCATTTCCCTTAGCAATTATGTCCCAATAACTACTTTGTCTGTTGGGTTGTCCCAACTTACTAGTGTGTTGCATTCATTTCCATACAAGGTTTCAAACAGGTTCATCTTCAATGATGCATGATATCGATTATTATAATAAAACTCAACTAGATGCAGGTAGTATTCCAACTTGGAATGCTTTCCCATCACATGCATACTTAACATATATTCAATTATCCGGTTGGTCCTCTATGTCTACCCATTTGAATCTGGATGATATGATGTACTAAATTTAAAATTAGTCCCAAGTCCCTTAAACAACCCCTTTCAAAAGCTATAACTGAACTTGGGATCTCTGTATAACATTATTGATTTAGCACACCATGTAGCCTAGTGATTCCCTTCATATAAATCTCTGCAATATTGGCTTCCTTATGAGTCATTTTCATCGTGGGTATAAAATATGCAACATTTGTAAGTTTTTCTACCACTACCATGATGGAATCATGTTGCTTTGTTATTCTTGGCAACTTGGTGATGAAATATATTTTAACTACATCCCATTTTTATTCAGGAATGGGAAATGGTTGCAATAATCTTGTTGGATGCCTATGTTAATTATTCACTTTTTGACATTCCATGTACTTGGCTTTGTAATCAACCAAATGATTCTTCATTCCCATCCAAAAATACTAACTTCTTACTTCTACAATTTTCTTCTGGTACCCTGGATCTCTAACATAGGGTACATTGTGCATATCTTTCAGCACCATATTTCTCATTTTCTGAGTATTAGGAACACAAAATTTGTCCTTGAACAAGATGATTCCTTATTCTTCCATCTTGTAATCTTTATTTTTCTACTATGCATTATTTTGCTTTAATTTTTTTTAACTTGTGCATAATGTTGGTCGGTTGTCATAGCTTCTAGAATTCTATCTTTTAAATATGTTCTACACATTCTATCAGATACAATATGCATTTTATGCACCCTCCTTATGAGTGAATTAGCTACTTTATTCTCTTTCCCTTTGATATGTTTGATGTCAAAATCATATTCACTAAGAAATTCCAGCCATCTAGTTTTTTATGGAATTCAGTGTTGGTTGCTCAAATATGTGTTTCAAACAATTATGATCTATATTCAACTCAAATTTTCTTCCCATGAGATAATGCCTCCACATGTTAAGGCATGAACTATGGCCTCCAAATCTAATTCATATGTAGTGTTAGCTCTTGAGATGTTCCTGACTGCTAGAGAAACTATGCCAAGCACATATTGAAAGATAATTTGATTGTATGGTTTGGAATGAGTGGCTCAAAGTTTAGAGAAAAACATTGGGAAAAATTGGAATACTAATAGATCAATGATCAATTCCATTGGACATGGAGTGTCTTGTGATATTTCATGGATCATAAGTAGGTAAACTCAGTAATCAAACAAGTTTGATAAAATCCTGAAAGATAGAAGAAGTAAGAAAGACAAATAGAGAATATGCAAGCTTCACAAGCTGATCTAACTTACACGGTCCATAAGATAGAAAATTCGCTAAAAAAATTCCTTTTTCAGTAAATGAATGATATCTGGGAAAACTCATAAAATATAGAGCAAGTGCAACAAAGATTTTGTGCAAAGGAATTATGCATCTTATAAATTTAATTCAAATAAGAATAAAATGCATATGAAAAACATAATGAAAGTTACAAACTGATAACGAATCCACCAAGGTATTTGATAATCAAATATCACTTAAAAAAATATCCCATAGGCTTAAAAAATGAGAACACAGCCTCGTTTCCACCCAAAGTCTCTCTTGATCCCCCTAGCTCGAACCTCACTCCTATGTTTTGTCTTCAAATGTTGCCTTTTATAATTTCTGAATACCTTAACTTCTTGCTTGAAATGTGAATCTGCTTGATTGATTGTCGATATTTCTCCATCAAATATGGAATATGGGGTTGTTGTTGACTGATATTTTTCCTCTAAAAACTCCTCCACATGTCATCAATCTCCCTGGAATCTTGTAATTGCAAGGTGTTATGTCACCTAATACTCTGCCACTTATTCACACATGTTATTTATTGGTTTCGTAGACTAACAAATCCAAGGTAATAGAAACTTGCCTTATTAATAATAATAACACACGAGAAGATCACAACTTGTAAGTATTGCTAGCTTTGCCAAGAACTGCAGAGATCCTTTAGAAAATATTCATCAAGGAGACCCAAAGATGTATAAAGAAGCTTCATTAGTCTCTAAATGGGTATGATTATCATATTAAAACCAACTATAGAGCACTCATCAATGTGGGCATCTGCAAGTCCTCCTTATAGAGAAAAGGACTTACACAGAGAAAGCCCATAAAGAGGTAAAAAATTTAACGAGTCTGGACATATAAGTCTTCCAACCAAATGATGTTGCACAACAAACATATTACAATATTCTTGTAAACTTCTTACAGTCCTCAATTGTATAACATGGCATGCTCCTTCCAACTTATGAGACAAAGTTTTATCAATTGCATGTCTACTCAATAAACATATTATGGCCTCTATATCAACATTGTGATATATTTCACCTAGTTATGCTACTTATAGGGACAACCATTGTATGAACCCTTATACATATTTCACCCGAGGATGATGTATATGAGAGAAACTTGAAAATAGACGGTCTGAGTTGTCAAGAGAGTGTCCGCCAATGTTAGTTTCATTGTCAAAGCTTCATCACAATCAATAGTGGGAAGTGTCAATAAACATGAAATTTCCATGATAATTTGTAAATTGTACACCTTTCCTACATCGTATGCACATAACAACCTCTCATGCAGTATCTCTAGTTAAATATATAGCCAGTTCATGGCTAAACATTTTCTTGTAAAGACTCGCTTGAAAATATGGGAAATAATAAACCTAGTTGCCTGTATATTTTGATAAAGTACTTGGAACTCATATGGGAACTTACCCTTGGAACATTTGACACTTGGATGACGACTCAAATTTTAGGCTTGACTGGTGACTTGGATGGTTATAAATCCAAATTATTTTTATCACCCGAGACAATAATGCCCTCCACTTGACACTTAAGCACATTTTGATAGCATCAATGGTTGGGAGTTTTTACCGTTTAATGTGAATGTTGTCGATGAATTAAAGTATTGATTTATAGGTGAGGTGTCCCATGGGCATTTTCAATTGGCACACATTTCTCCCATGTGCCTGTCTCAACTCCTTACACTTGATTTTCACTAGAACATTTTTATGATGAGCATTTAACTTGAAGTCAAAATTCCTTTAGTGAATCAATGTTGTACTAAATGATGTTTTCTACAAGAACATAAAAATTCACATAGAGACACTACATATTTAGGTAAAAATTCACATAGAGACACTACATATTTAGGTACTAACAGTTGGCTCCAACTAGAGATAGCACTTCCCTGCGAGGTGCTAAGAATAGTAGACTATAGTGTCTTATTCCATTTCTATTCCTGTGGAATTATGAAAAATATGAATGTTTATACATGTTGATCTCTTCTCTGACCTCATTTTATTAAATGCCCATGATCTTTATTTCTACACACTACAAACTGAACTTCTCTAAATGTTGGAAACAAATCTATATGTTGCAATTGGATTCAAACTGAAAACCAAGTGTCCAAATAGTGATCTTATTTATATACACTGACCTACTCTAATCAATTGAATCCTTCTACTCATGTGAAATCATATTTCCAATGCGACCAATCAATTAAATGATCAACTGAATGAAGCTTGTTTCCATCTTTGAGCACAAATAAGAAAGAAAAAGCAAAAAAGTACAAGAAATTATCTTGGAGCCCATATTTACAATTCTAAAATTTTGTCTTTCTAAAGACAAAGGTAGAAAATTCATTGTTCCATTTTGAATCCATGTATATTGCCATTGTATCTTGGAAATAATAAAATTATTCCTTCCATTCATCAGTTAATTCCCCAATTTCTGATTCAAGAATGTCAAATATAGGCCCACTAATTTCTGGAATTTTTTTACCAACATTTGCTGGAAAATAATACATTCGTGATTGATTTTGTATCTCATGTTCAGGTGTTGTAACTAATATCAACTCATAATTATCTCCTTCATTGCCTTCCCATGATTCTATTTCATAGTCATCATACACCAGATCACTACTGAAAAGTTCCATGTGTGATAAAGTAGAAATCTACTCAACATCATCTTGATATTTATCATATGTAGGTTGGTCTTTAAAAAATTTTGAATCTTGAAATTTAGAAACCTATACTTCATTATGTTCTTTCAAGAATGGTTGTACATGGACATCCTGATCTTTATAAAAACTTGAAACAACAATTTCATCGTAACAACAACTATCATCAACTTTATCATCGAAATCAGTTTGAAAATATTCCTCTTGGATAGAAGAATTAGAAAAAGATTCATGTGTGATTGAATCTTCATCCACCTCTTCATCGCTAAATTCTCTTTCATTCACACTACTAGAAGAATCACATGTTGTATGTTGAATGTATGATTCAAATTATTCACAACAATGCTAAAAATGAATCTCTTTAGGAAAATATATCTTACAGTTATGATGAAATGTTGTATGAAATTATTTTAAAGAAGAAATGATAGGAGGCAGGGATCTGTACCATTCACGAGCATCTCCTTCTAGGGAATACATGAACATTTTCATCAACACATATTCATGAGAAATTCCCAACTGATGCACAATTTCATGGAATTCAAGAAAATGTTATGCAAGATGATCATCCTTATTCTCTCTAAATATGGGAAGATAATATCCCCACTCTTCTATAGTAGGTATGACATTAGGAAAACTAGGAACAAACAAAAAATTAAAAGGTGCAAACCTTCAAGATAAAATAGTTGCAAATGCATCTGACACCTTGAAACCAGTGGAGTCGCCAATAAATCATGTGGATTCTTCATACCATGGAGTCGCCAGGTGAATAATCTACAATCAATCTTCAATGTTAATCCTTGTTCACCATCAAGAATCAGATATATTCGTTGTTGTATTCCTAGAGAAGATACTTTGTTCCTCCGCTCCCCGGAAAAGGTGCTAAAATATGTTAGCGCTTGAGATATTCCTGACTGCAAGAGGAACTATATCAAGCACATCTTGAAAGATAATTTGATTGTATGGTTGGGAATGAGTGGCTCAAGGTTTAGAGAAAAACATGGGGAATTACTGGAATACTAATAGATCAATGATCAAGGCCATAGGGCATGGAGTCTCTCATGATATTTCATGGATCACGAGCAGGTAAACTCAGTAATCAGACAAGTTTGACAAAATCCTAAAATATATAAGAAGTAAGAAAGACAAATAGAGAATATGCAAGCTTCACAAGATGATCTGACTTACATAGTCCATAAGATAGAACATTAACTAACAAAATTATTTTTTCAGTAAATGAATGATATATGAGAAAACTCATAAAATACAGAGCAAGTGCAACAAAGATTTTTTGCACAAGAATTATGCAACTTATAAATTTAATTCAAATTAGAAGAAAACGCATATGAAAAACATAATGAAAGTTACAGACTGATAACGAATCCACCAGAGTCTTTGATAATCAAATATCACTTAAAACAATAGCCCATAGGCTTACAAAATGAGAACACAGTCTCGCTTCCACCCAAATTCTCTCTCGATCCACTTGGTTCAAACCCCGCTCCTATGTTATGTCTTTAAATGCTACCTTTTATAATTTATGAATACCTTAACTGCTTGTTGGAAATGTGAATCTACTTTATCGATTGTCGATCTTTCTCTATCAAATCTGGAATATGGGTTTGTTGTTGACTGATCTTTTACCTCTAAAATTCCTCCACCTGTCATAAATCTCCATTGAATATTGTAATTGCAAGGTGTTCTACCACTTATTCACACATGTTCTTCATTGATTTCGTAGACTAACAACTCCAAGGTAATAGCAACTTGTCTTCTTAATAATAATAACACACAAGAAGAGAAAAACTTGTAAGTATTGCCAAATTTTCCAAGAACTACAGAGACCCTTTAGCAAATATTCATCAAGGCGGCCTAAATATGGATAAAGAAGCTTCAATAGTCTCTTAATGGGAATGACCGTCATATTAAAACCAATTGTAGAGCACTCATCAATGTGAGCATCTGCAAATCCTCCTCGTAGAGCTAAGGAATTACACAAAGCAAGTCCATAAATAGGCAAAAGTTTTAATGAGTTTGAATATATAATCCATCCAACCAAACGATGTTGCACAACAAAAAAATTACGGTATTCTTGTAAACTTCTTACAGTCTTCAATTGTATAACATGGTGTGCTTCTTCCAACTTATGAGATAATGTTTTCTCAATTGCAATTCTGCTCAATAAACATATAATGGCCCATGTATCAACATTGTGATATATTTCACCTATTTTTGCTACTTACAAGGAACCATTTTATGAACCCTTATACGTATTTCACCCAAGGATGATGTATAGGAGAGAAACTTGAAAATAGACAGTCCGAGTTGTCAAGAGATTGTCCTACAATGTTAGTTGCATTGCGAAAGATTTGTCACAATAAATAGTGGGAAGTGCCAATAAACATGAAATTTCCATGATAAGTTGTAAATCGTACACCTTTCCTACATCGTATGTGCATAACAACCTCTAATGCAGTCTCTCTAGTTAAATATCTAGCCAGTTCATAGCTAAACTTTTTCTTGTAAAGACTCGCATGAAAATACGGGCAATAATAAACCTGGCTGCCTATATATTTTGATAAAGTGCTTGGAACTCATATGGGTGCTTACCCTTGTCACATTTGACACTTGGATGATGAATCAAAGTTTAGGTTTGACCGGTGACTTGGATGGTTATAAAGCCAAATTATTTTTATCACCAAAGACAACAATTCCCTCCACTTGACACTTGAGCACATTTTGATGGCATCAATGTTTAGGAGAAATTTGGAGTTTAATGTTAATGATGTCGATGAATTAAAGTGTTTATTTATGGGTGAGGTGTCCCTTGGTCATTTTCAATTGGCACGCATTTCTCGCACGTGCCTATCTCGACTCCTTACACTTGATTTTCACTAGCACTTTTTTATGTTGAGCATTTAACCGGAATTCATAATTCATGTAGCAAATCAATCTTGTATTGAATGATATTTTCTACTGGAACTTAATACTTCCCATATTGACACTACATATTTAGGTACTAACCGGTAGCATAATTTATTTTATGCTCCTTAGTCTTCCTTGATTCATAACATATGAAATTCCCATTTTGTGTAAGGACTCCACCAATCCCATCCTTGCATGCATCTGTGCACACAACAAAATCTGCATCTAGATTTGAAACCTTTAGAATAGGTGCACTGGTCAAACAATTCCTTCAAATTCTAGATTTCTTTCTCACATTTGGTGGTCCATTCAAAATTTGTTGCCTTCTTTTGCAGTGAAGTGATTGGATGTGTGACCTTGGAGAATCCTTCAATGAATCTCCTATAATATCCAGCTAATCCAATAAAGGATCTCACTTCTAAAACATTATTTGGTGGTGGCCAACTTTTGATTGCTTCAATCTTCTCAAGGTCCACCGCTTTGCCCTCCTTTGAGATGATGTGGCTCAAATAATGGATTTGGATTTGATAGAAAACTAACTTGCTTAACTTGGCATAAAATTGGTGCTCTCTCAACACTTGTAGAACCATCCTCAAATGTTGTTCATGCTCCTCTGGCTATGTCTTGGGTTATACAAGAATATCATCCAAGAATACAATGATGAATTTGTCCAAGTAATCCTTGAACACTCCATTCATTAGACAGATAAAATTGGTTGGTGCATTTGTCAAGCCAAATGGCACCACCAAAAACTCATAATGGCCATACCTTGTCCTGAATGTTTTCTTGATAGTGTCTTGTTCTACTATGAACCTTCCTTCTTGAATTAAAACTACACCAATGCCATGGCCCGAGGCATCACACTCCACGATAAATGTTTTTGTGAAGTTAGGTGTGGTCGGGATAGGAGTTGTACACATAGCCTCCTTAAGTTTTTCAAAAGTTTTGGTTGTTGCTTGAGTCCAAGAAAACGCTTCCTTTTTTAATAATGTTGTTAGAGGTGCTGCTATTTTACCATAGTTCTTGACAAACATAGGGTAATAACATGTCAATCCCAAGAATCCTCTAAGTTTCTTCAAGGTTTTGGGAATTGGAAATTCCCTCATAACTTTAATTTTGTTAGGGTTCATTTTTACACCTTCATGGGATACAATACGACCCAAACATTCCACTTCTTGAACCCTAAAGGTGCAATTGGAAGGATTTTCATAAAAAAAATTCTCTTCCAATAGTTGTAATACTTTATCAACATGTTGTACATGCTCTTCCTAATATTTGTTGTAGACTAGTATGCTATTAAAAAATATTAACACAAATTTTCTAAGGAAGGGACTAAAAATAGAATTCATCGAGCCTTGAAATGTTGAAGGTGCATTAGTAAGTCCAAATGGCATAACCAAAAACTCATAATGACCTTCATATGTTCTAAAGGATATATTGGGAACTTATTCCTACCTCATTCTAATTTGATCATATCCTGAACAAAGATCCAACTTAGTAAAGAAAATTTCTCCATGCAATTCATCTAATAATTCATTAATGATGGAAATAGGAAATTATCTTTGATGGTAATTTTGTTGAGTTGTCTATAATCTATACACATACACCAAGAACCAAAAAAATTTCTAACCATCACCACTACTGAAGAGAAATAAATTTGGCTAGGTTGAATGATGTCGGGCTCTAACATTTCTCTGATCATACGTTCAATCTCACTCTTCAGTGCATATGGCTACCTATAAGGCCTAATGTTAGGTGTTACACTTCCTAGTTGCAAATGAATATCATGTTCATGGCCTCAAGCAGGTGGAAGACCCTTAGGCATCTCACCAAATAACTTGGAATGGTTATTGATAACTATCTACAGATCCACTAGAGAAGATTATATAGATGTTTAAACATATAGTGAGCACAATTGTGAAATTACACCATGGTGCCCCTTTTTAATTAATTTTGTCATGCTATTAGAGCTTATTACCTTAGAGGGTTTCCCTTGCATACTTCTAAGATCAATTTCATTTCCTTCCAAGGAAAATCCCATAAAAAGATCTTTAAAATTAAGGGCCATTGTTCCCAATGATTGTAACCATTGAACCTCTAATACAACATCAAAACCACCTATTTTGATGTAAATCATGGGAATATTGAATACATACTCCCCCATATTTAGCTTAATACTATAGCACTTCCCAAAACAATTTATGGTACCTCCATTTGTAATCATTACTTGAAACTCTAGTGCTGAAAATACAAAGCAATTGAGATAGTTTGTTAAATTGTAATTGATAAAGTTATGGGTACTACCATAATCAATAAACATTGTTAGCTTTTTCTTTTTGATGTATCCTTGTATATTGAGGATTTGTGGAGTAATGATGTTGGCCAATGCATGACAAGATATCATTGGAGTAGTGTCTTCTATATCCATATCTTGTGATGGTTCCAATTCTTGATATTCTTCCTCTTCACAGTGTATGTAGAATAATTTCTTCTCAATGCATTTATGCCCCTTAATGTACTTTCTGTCACAATTGAAACATATTCCCTTTGCTCTTCTTTCATCCATTTGTTGAGGTGTCAACCTTGTTGGTTGAGTGAGGTTAGAAGAGACAACATGGTGCTCTCTATAAATGTTAGTGGCCACCCTTCTAGTAGCCATAATTTTCTTTTCCACTTTCCTTGCCACACTAAGAGCTTACTTTATGGATTTAGGTTCAAATAGACTCACATCATGTTAAATGTTCTCCTTTAAAGTTCCCATAAATAGATCTAACAAATCATCCTCAAGAATGTTCTTTACCCTAAGATTGATCTTTTGGAATTGTTGAATTTGTTCTATAATTGGAATTTTTTGTCGAAGATTTATCAATCGACTAAAGAATGTATTTCTCTTAATATTCCCATAATGTGATATCAATTCATTCGTAAAAATGGACCAAGATATAATACAAATATTTTTTTTATTTCACAAAGCCATTTTTTGCTAGCGTGTCCATTTTTTTTGCTAGTAAGACTAGCATGTGGTCTAAGAAGCTACGACCCAAGGAATCTAAGCTGTCAAAATCACTCGGGGATTGCACCTGGCCTAGCCCACACCAAACCTCAACACGGTTGCATTTTTTTTTGTGTCTCCTCCCAACTACCACGAGTTTTGAACCTTGGCTGCCTTACAAAACGAAACCATTGAAATCCAATCACGCTAGCGAGATTTGACTTCACAAAGCCATTGATACCAAAGAAATTTACCATTTTCTAAATACAAGGATGCAATAGGTACCTTTTGTAAGTTTTTCACTTTGTGTAGATCAAAATATTTCTCCATCTAGAATATCCATGTTATAGGATCTTTACCATCAAACTTCCTCATATTGATCTTTGGAATGAAGTAGTTCCTTGGTGCTGACTTAAAGCTTGATGATGTGGATCTTGAAGTGATGAATAATCATGATTCTGGGACTTAATCTTTATTTCCTCTACATTTTCATGATTGCCTTGTATTTTGATATCTCCTATAGAGAGTCTCTCATCTAGAGCATCTAAGATCATGGAATACATGGAATTTTGCAATTCTAACATATTTTTTTTCATATGCTCTTGATTTTCATCCATCTTCTTTTCCATGTTATTTTCAATCTCTTTCTTATTTTCATCTGTATTATTTTTCATTTGCTTTTTAATGTATTCCTGAGAATCTAATAAATCCAATGGTTTCAACATATTAGCACGCATTTCATCAACTTGGTTCTTTAATTAGGTTAGTGTGTTTTTTAAGTCTTCACTTTCTTCGGATGCCATGTTTGATTTTTTATGAGGGGTACCAATATTATTTCTTGTAGAACCCTTTTTCATGTGAGAAAACAATAATTCTTCTCGTTTTCCTCTTTATCACAAATTTTCAATCATCAAAAATAGATCTTCCAATCGAAAGTTATGCCATTTTTAAGTTATGTATCTTTCAAAACCTTAATTTGGAGTATGTATGGACGATTGACCTTTGTCCTGATATATGTATGAACTTTGAACCTTTATGAGTCTAAAATTGTGGCCTGTAGTAATATTATATGACTTTTTAACTCCTAAAAATTTCACAGTATGAACCTTCACTGATAAAAGGTTATAGCACAAATACCAGAATGACTTGTTTAAGACTAATTTCAGGATTAGTAAAAATCCCCAACTTCCACAAGATATATCTCTAAAATTATAATGATTCAATTTCTGAAAATTTTTCCACATTTCATTAGCTATGTATCCTTAGGATTCCAAAAATTTAGAGTCTAAAACTTCACCAAAATCCGTTTATAGTGAAAATAAAAAGATGACGCATTTGAGAATAATTTCAGGACTAGTCACAAACCCCATCTTCCATAGAATATATCTTTGAAAATATGAAAACCCATAACCTAAATTTTGAATTGGAACTTCACTATGTTTTCTCAGTCTCCACAAAATGTCACTATTTGAAACTTCTTAGAAAAAAATTTACAACGAAAATCCCATGATAACTCCTTTAAAATTGATTTCAAGATGAGTCAAAAACCCTATCTTACATAGGCTATATCTCCAAAAGTCTAATGAACCAGATTTCAAAATTTTTACTAGACATACTTGGATATGTATCCTAGGTAAAATATGAATTTTATTATCTAAATCGTCCCATCAAAAAAAAAAAGTTATAGAAAAAATTCCAATATGACTCGCTTGAAGAAGAAAAACCCTAGGATCGATTCTCTAATACCAAATGTTATGAACCAACACCTTGAGAATGATAAAAAATTAATGTATAAAACTCCACTTTGAGGGGGAAACCTCCTTTTACAATATATTCAATGTACAAGCTGAGATAAGATGATCTTAAGACTAGATCTCCTTAGTGTGTGAGTGTGTGTGTGTGTGTGTGTGTGTGAGAGAGAGAGAGAGGGTACAATTATAATGAAGTGTTCTAGCCTACATAAAAATATAACACTAGGAATGTAATCATTCAATATCTAGGGATTAATAAAGGGTTTTATACATAACATGTGGCTTTGCCTAGGGCTTAACATCTTCTATGATTCTCACCTAGTGGTCACTTGACCTCAGGCCAATCTTAGAAAATATCCTTGATCATTTTAGGTGATCAAAAATATCACTGATCCGTGGTAGAGGGTACCTGTTCTTTACTTTAACCTTGTTCAACAATTTAAATTCAATACACAACCTCATATTTCCATCCTTCTTCTTCACAAAAGCACCTAGGCACCCCAAGGTGAAAAACTTGGRCATATGTACCCCTTCTTCAAMAATTCTTTTAGTTCCATTTGTAATTCCTTAAGMTTTGGTGTGMTCATTTTGTAGGGAGTTTTGAACACTAGGGAAGCTCCAAGAATTTATTAAATAGAGAAGTAAATATCTCTCTTTGGTGGAAAACATGGCAACTCCCCAAATACATCTTTATATTCCTTCAAAACTAGATATTCCYCGAGAATTGATTTCTTATCCTTTGTTGGMTCTTGTATATGAGCRACATATATTTGGCACCCTTTCCTAAAACCTMTTTTCAGCTGCGATGTTGAAATATCTATGATAGATATAGGTCTTGGAATACCTTGCACCATCATTGAATTCCCTTCCTCATCAAGGCATGTGAAATCCTTGTTGTGGAAATCTAGGACAACATGATGCTTGTCCAACCAACCCATGCCAATCAAACAATTGTATGATCCAAGTGATATGATGTTCAAATCTACCTTATTGCTAGCTCCATTCATGCTTACTAGTCAATCCTTGACAAGTTCATTAATTTTCCTCTTGGTTCCAGCGGATACTTGAAACAACCAAGACTTTTCATGCTTACATCTCTTAAATTTAAACATTTCAACTATTTTTGGGTCTTTATAGCTATGACTAAATCTTGAATCAATTAAAATCGATATGGGTTAATTATCAATCTTACATTATACATAAATCATGTGGGATTGGTAGTCTACTTGTCTATTGTCCAAGGCTGCATAATTCATTGGCATGCTCCTGCCCACGTCATCCACTATATCAACTTCCTCAATGTTATGATAGTCCTCATCCTCTCTCCCTTGTGAGGACAATATTTATACAAGTGATCTCCTTCACATCCCCAACACTTTATGGGATGTTCTCTTGGAATTTTCCCCAAAGAATCTATAATTTTATGTTCACCTTGTGATGGCTTCCCTTGTTGACATGCTTGATATTTTTTCCTAAAAAATGGTGGTTTGAATCCTTTCTTTCTTTGGTCTATCTTTCTTATATTATTATCATCCTAAGCCTTTTGAAATGATGGCCTTCCTTTTTTCTGTTCATACAAATACTTATCTTTTCTTATGGCTTCTACCAAGGTCTTGGGATTATCAAAACTAATTTTATCACTATAAAAATAATGTATCCCAGTCATAAATCTTTGGATTTTCACCTTCTCATCCTTTATGAAGTTGACATACCTCGACAATTCAAGGACATACCTCAACAATTCAAGGAATCTTCTCTCATACTCATCCATTGTCATGCTTCCAAGATTGAGTTCAAAGAACTCTTGTATCTTGTTGCCATAATATTTTTTTGACAAATATTCTCTTAAGATACTTTTTGAACTCCCTCTGTGAGATCCTCTTCTCATCAATGTGCTTAACCTACTTGAGTTGATCCCACCACATAGATGATTTTATTTGAAGATCGTAGGTTGCAGTTCTAGATTCTACATTTGATAACTAGTCATGCAACTAAAAATATTTACTCATGCACAACAACCAATCGTAGACATCTTCTATCTTCCTATTCTCTCCATCAAATGATGGTGGGTTGATCTTCTTGAGCTCTCCTTACAAAATATCTGACTTAGGCCTCCTCATTTTTCCTTTGATAGGGACACATTTGAGATGCTCTCTAACCTTGAATGTGCATGTTCTATTCTAGTCGATTTCCCTTGTGAATGATTATGATGTCTACTAACACTATTTGATTTTTCATATCCTCTATGATCACCCCTCCTATCATGATATCTGGATGCTTCTACTTTCCTTGCATTGGTTGCTTGTTTTATGCCATGATATTTATTGACTTGCATATAGAACACATTTAAACTATGTAGCAGATCCTCCTAAGATCTTATCATCCTTTCATTGTCTACATTATATCTCTGCACTTATTTATGAAATATTATCATTATATCAACCAACTCTTCCGACTCTACCCTACTTCTATGCCCATTGGACTCGATCTGTGCATTTTCCATGCTGACATGTAAACCTTAGATCTCATCCTCATTTTCGTAAGATCCTTGGGGATCCTCCATATATCTAGTTCTCATATAGGAACCAAATATACTTTCATCTACCTCTAATTTTGCAAGAAATGTGCATTTAACAATTATTGTTAGAAACATGCATATTGTAAAATATTTCACTAATTAGATTACAGGTCATTATTCAAATGAATTTATGAGAGGTATGGATGCATTGGAATTTAATCATGATTATTTAGATACATTATCCTATGAGTCAAACTTCCAATGTCTATATTCATGCCTCATTCCGAGTTCTGAGCTAAAAGTTGCAGTGTTTTGAAGTTTGCATTTTCTACTTATTTGTGACTTGTTTTTACTGATGCAGTTTATCTGAGAGACCATTGTCTACCACTTGTAGAAGAAAATTGATTTGGAATCAGATAAAAAATTATATCGGGTGCATATAGGATTTATGATTGTTAAAAAATATCAACTCTCAGATTTGGAATCCGATGCTCCAGTAAAATTATTTATAAATATGGAATTGACGACTTTGCGCTTTTATAATTTCTTCAGACTTAGAATTTTTATCCACAATTGGATATCTCCCAATAAAATTTAAACTAGCGAAAACATTTCTAGATTGGTGATATGTGGTCCCTTTTTCCCTTTTGAAGATTTCAAAAATCCCCAAAACGCGCCCAAGAATAGTGGATTTTTCCATGTTTGAGCATCCCCAAACCAACCCATTTGGAATTTTTCTAGGAGCCCAAATGGGTATCTTCATGTCTAATTTTGGATCTCCCTATAAAATTTTCACCTTCATTTAGGCCTCATTTACTAAGCACGACCTAGATCTTTGAAAACTATTAATTAGCATTTTTCAGAAAATTTAAGCAGAATTAGCTATTGGCCCTCACTGGAATTCTTGTATCCCTCATCATTGTGGACATACCCATTAAATTTAATCCAAGATTGAGTTGAAACACTCCTATTATGGACAAAACAATTTTTTGGATCCAAACTTCCTTTTATAAAAATTATCATTTTGCTAACGTTGAAACCTGGTTGACATGGCATGACACGTGGTTGTTGATGTCCACTTGTCATCCCTTAATTCGGCCATGTAATCATCCTCCTTTACCTCCATCGGTGATCAAATTATTTCTTTCATCAACGATCGACGATTTCCTTTGCACTTTGTTTTGTTTTACTTTGTTGAATTTCACTTAATTTTGATCGCTCCATTAATAATCAATGATTTTCTTCCATTGGTGAATTACACAAACTTCACTTCTTCATAGGAATTTGCCAAAACCAAAACCTTAGGAGTTTTAACCAAAACTAGAATGAATCTAGGCCATCATTCTCAAAATCAAATGTAATCTAGATCGTTGATCTGCTAAACTTCACCAAGCCCGTGAATGAATCTCAATCATTGATCGTCAAATCAAATGTGTTTTGGATCGTCAATTCCCCAACATTGCCAAACTTTTTCAAATTCTAAAAACTCCATCGACAATCGACGATTTCCTTTGATGAACTAACTTTGTAAGAATTCATCAAACTTCAATCACTCCATCGATGATCGACAATTTTCTTCATCGGTGATTTTTGAAAGGCTACTTCATAATATTTCCCCGAACTCCAAAACTTATAATTTTTGGTCCAAATACGGGATGAATATGGGTTGTCAATCTCAAAATCAAAGTGATATCGACCATGGATTCACTATACTTCGCCAAATTTGTAGACGAATCTCAAGCGTTGATCGCAAAATTGAGCATGATCTATGTCGTCAATTCTCAAACTTCATCGACAATCGAAAATTTCCTTTAACAAACTAACTTTGTAAAATTTCGCTGAAATTTGATTATCCCATCGAAAATTGACTATTGTTTTTCATTGGGGAACTACAAAAAATGTCCATACTTCACACAATTTCACCAAACTCTGAAAAGATTATTATCTAGGATGAATTTGGGGGTGCTCAAACATATTTAGGAAGCAAAATGGAAGCAATCCGTTTGTTTTTAGCTTATGCATGCTCTAAAAATATTAAAGTATATTAGATGGACGTAAAAGAATCTTTTCTGAATGGGGAACTTGAAGAAGAAGTCTACATTGAACAACCAGAAGGATTTCATTTGTCAGAGAACACATATTATGTGTGTAAATTAAAGAAGGCCTTATATGGTCTCAAACATGCTCCTAGAGCATGGTACTCTAGACTGGATAAGTATCTACAGCAGACAATGTTTAGAAAAGGAAGTGTAGACAACAACCTCTACATCAAGGTAAGTCAAGGTAATATTTTATTAGGTTAAGTGTAACATCCCTCTCTTGTGTGCACTGAGTGAACTTATTCTTTGAGGACACTTGCTTGCAAGTGATCCATATTATTATACTATTGGTCATTTGATTATGATTATGAGGCATTGTGGATATGATGATATGTTATTTTTGTTTCACATAGACATGTGTTATTGACTGGGTTCTCCTGAGTGTGTAGGACTTTGGACCTCGAGGATGCAGAGGCATCGATGAAAACCCTTGGACTCTGGATCGATTCAGGGAGTGGACTATTGGGTTTTTATTATTATTGATATGACATATGCACATCTGATTAGATGTTATGATGATTGATTTTATTTCTGACACGATTCATTGATGATGTAGGCAGACGATAGCTTATTGACCAGACTCACCTGTGGAGTAGAGGGGTCACGCACGACAACCATAGACGTTGAGGGAGAGGTGTGGACATCGGCCCTGCCACATCCTACTAGCACTCCCGTTGTGGCTTGAACTGTAGGTTAACTATTATCTAGTTCGAGAAGACCCACGATGTCATGAGGGAAGACTGCAACAGTCTCTCACAATGATTCTAAGGGGTGCGCAATAAGGCAGGGGCCTTATTCCTTAGAGGCCCTTGGTCTCCCACAATATCACCTGGCGGAGTATTGACTCCAGAGGTTTTTGATGTCTACCAAGTTAGTCAAGAGGCGAGTGGCACCCTTGGAGCACGTAGTGCATCTTGAAGGGCACGTCACGCCAAAAAATGGAAAGAGGCGAGTGGCACCCTTGGAGCACGTCACACAAGGGAAACAGAAGGAGGCGAGTGGCTCCCTTGGAGAACCTAGTGCGTCCTGAAGGGAACATCGCATTGTTAACTAATAAGTGAATAAACCTAGATGGCCTTAGAACGAATGATGTGATAAGAAAGATTTAAAAACAAATTCTGTAACAAAAATGTTGCCCAGCCTCGGAAATTTAAATCTAGGTCTAAGTGATACTTGTGGTAAAAAAAAGATAATAATAATAACCATCATTAAACATGTGACGAAAAGGGGGTAAGAAATTTGATTAATTTATTAAAATCAAATTATATTGAGGGATTAAAATTTTAAAAGGGAATTGATTGTTTGTTACTTATGCTAATTAAAAATTTATTAATTAAAAAGAAAAAGGGGAAAAGGGGGTAAATTCTACTCTTGCTAATTTGAGTTTTAGATAAAAAGGGAAAAGAGGGAAACTTAAAAGAATTAGGAAACTAAGGGAAAAAGGGGGAAACATAAAGAAAAGTGAAACGTAAGGAAAAAGCAGAATGACTAACTTAGTAAGAAATCTTACCTTTAAGAGCTTTCTAAATTGAACTCAACTAGGAAATTAGTAAGGGCGTAAGTCATTAAAATGTGTAAGGGAATATGGGGACACCTAGGAGCGATTCTAGGAATGCTTTTAGGTGGGTGAGGGAAATAGGAGTAAATAATTAATTAATGAAATTAATTTCTAGTGCAACTAAGGGGATGGGTGGCATGTGTAGGGGGGAGGATTTTTCTTGAATTAATCTATCGAAAAATAAAGTGAATTGGAATTTTGGAAAGAAATCACTTAGAAACTCTATATAAATGGTGGAGGAGGAGGAGTATGGATCTCTTCCTTTATGTGCAACGTTACACTGCAAAATTTTTGACTTGACTGACTTATCTTGTGGGAGTTGGGATACCCAGCTTGGTGAGGAGTGGTAACTCGACCTTGCAAGGCGAGTTGTTAAGCCCTAATATTGGCTCATTACCCCTTAATTGGGGCATATTATATTAGTAATGTTATTTTATTTATGTCGGTTTTAGGCCATTAGTTGTAATTATACCTCCTAGTCTCCTATATATACCAAGGAGACATTTTCAT
>SNQJ01S0032754.1:25634-41029 GCA_010110895.2 Picea sitchensis
GAGTTATGACCATATGAAGTTGGAGAACCCCTCATAAGTCTTATAGAATCCCCTAAGGGTCAAAGTGCTTACAAAAGAAATTATTTTAAATGAAGAAGCCCTAAAATAAGGAAAGTGTAAGGCTACATGAAGATATAAATAAGTGGCAAAGCTCACTCACTAAAAACACACTTGTACATATTGTATATCTATTTTATTGTGTAAAGCTTATTGTAAATACTTGTGGATACATCACTAGATAACAAAGTACCTAGGTTTTGGAGTAAGAAATTCAACATGATATCATAGCAAGGTTTCTCTGGGAGGAAACCAAGTGCACATGGTATCGACGGATCTATTAGATCTAAATGACCATGGTAGAGATAAATTTTAGATCTAGGGTTGTAGCAACATATCTATGGGATTAGGAGTGCCGAGGTGGGTGCTTGAAGGACTAAGAACATATCCACTTTATTTTGCAACAGTTCAGTCATATTTGTAGGAGATCTTAGTCGATCTATAAACCAACAAGCATAAAACAAAGAACTGATTTATGGGAAACGTCAGAGCCGAGGATTTGAAGGAGAGAGGGAGCACATGGGAGTAGAGAAGGAATTTTTCTCATGTGCTTGAGTCATCTACATTAGAGCCAAGATGGACTTTTTCTCAAGTTCTTGAGCCACGAAGGACAATGACTCAAAGGGATCTCATATGGATGAAGAAGGAATTTCATCCAAAGATCATAGGATGACATATTTATTGGAGTTAGTGACTCACATACAGAGAAAAGAAGGAATTTTTCTCAAGGAGATCTCAAAAAGGGGTGAAGAAGAAATTTCACCTAGAGATATAATCAGTCCAAAGGAGAAGGAGGCATGGTAGAGATCTCTGGTAGCACAGACAAATCTGAGTAGTAGAGGAGTTGCAGGTACATGGTCGTACAACAACAACAAAGGTGCTTGGTTGTAGGTGTTGGTTGTTTCTTGGTTGACAAAAAATACACATAGAATGATATAGTAAGATCTCATAGAGTGGGTGGAGAAGGCCTTTCATCTAAGAATGTAGGGCAAGGTCTGAGGAAAGGAGTAAAGGGGCAATACGGGAGATAACAACCAACAAGATCAAAGGACTGATCTTGAGGTAGGCTATTTGTTGCATTGTATTATTCCTTGAGTGGATCATTATCCCATGAAGGAAGCCCATGCTTTTATTTTAATAAAATCAACTAGAGCTAGAATCACAGGAGCTATTCAATAGTCTGACGGAGGACTCAAGGACCCATGTGGAGCTTGGTGATGACACCAAGTATGCAATGAAGGGTAAGGGAACTATCATGTTATAACTTGAGTCGGGAGGTTCGTTAGAGGCCTAGGATGTGATTTATGTACTAGAATTGAAGAAGAACTTGCTCTTAGTTTCAATTTTGGAGGACATGGTTTTGCAATTACTTTTCAAAGAGGGAAACTACTCATATGTTCAGAGGGAGATATCCCTAACACAATAGTGAGTATTTGTGTCAAAGACGAAAATTTATATAGGTTGCAGGGCCATCCTGTAAGAAGATCCAGGGGGATCTTGGATCGTGGATCGATGCTAGTGATAGAGGATGAGGAGCAGGAGGCTTCAAAGGGTGAAAAACCAAAGGATGAGCAGAGTTCACAGACTTCTAGTATGGGGAGTAAACCTTCAGAGGGGAAGAGGGAGTTAGCCCCTTCCAATTCTGTGAGGAGACCGAGTTGGTACGATATGACATTGATGGATGCTCGGGAGAAGGAAGCTTCTAAGAGCACATTGAGGAAGAGCAGACCTTCGAAAAAGTTTTAAAATTTTGTGACATTGATATGTAGCGTCATTGATTCCAAGACTTCCAATATTCAAGGAGCAGTTGACCAACAGGGTTGGAGGAACGCCAGTATGCAGGATGATGTGTGTGACATTCTGCCAAAGTCGAAGGTAGAACTAGTTCCAGGTGGCTCTTTGGGAAACACCTTCCTCGCTAAGAAGGAGTGTTGATATTAGTGGTAACATCAGACATATATTTCCGCATAGTTTTGTGTCTAGACGTGTGGAAATCGTCCAAATCCTTCTACTCTTGAATTTACTTTAGTTAAAGGAATTATTAAAGTAAATTGTTTTTATTTAATTATGTAATTAATTAGTTGAGTTATTTAAGGAAAGTGCTAAAAATACTTAGCATGTAATCTAAATCTCAAGTGATATTAGAAATAGATTGTAATTCATGATTATAAAAGCAAGGCTAGGGTGAAGGAGAAGATACAATTCACAAATATAACAAAGGAGGACCTTTGCTAGTGTGGATTCTCCAAGGTCACACTTAGGAGTAGAGATGGACCTCTACTCAAGTGCTTGGATCACGAAGGATAGTGATTCAAGAGGACCAAGGATTACACTTGTGTGAGATACACTTGTGAGAGACTTCTGTTGAGGGAGTCAACATAGTCGAGACTCTTGGTGAGATGCCAATATTGGGAGATTCTTTGTGAGATGCCAAGAGCAAGGGACCTTTGGTGAGATTCCAAGGTTTAGAATATTTGGTGAGATGCCAAGATCGAAGATAGTAAAGAAGGACTTTTGTTAGTTGGAGTGTAGAAGAAGAGAAGGACTTATTGCTTACACTAGAGTGAGGAGATCTCACAAGTTGGGTGAAGATATTTCATCCAAGTGTTGATCAGAGGGTTGGATAACGAATGACTATGATTCAAGATCTTTGATAGGTGGAGAAGGACTTCCATCTAAAGGTCATATAGGTCAAGGAGGAGAGAGAGCAAAAGTAGCTATAGGTGGGTTTCAGAGGACATAAGCCACAGGAAAGAGTCGGACCGTACAGAGCTTGTCGTATGGACTTTTCGTACACATTTGCGGGTCACAGTGAAGACAGTCACGAATATCCACGGGTCACAATGGAGACATTCAAGGATGTTCGTGGGTCACAAAAGGACAAGTCATGGATGCCTTGGGAAACATGCTGGTACAGGGTCGTACAACAACACAAGAGTTTCAAAGTTTGTCTGCAGTGTATAATTCTCTGAGTGGGCCATTTTCCCTGTTACAGAAGCCTTGATTTGACCTTAATAAAAGAATCATTGGAATGGTTTTCCCTCTGGGGTTTTTCTAGGGGTATCTACCCAAATATATTGGTGTTTATGTGTGCATGATTTGGTTTCCTAGTTTATGCTTCCACTGCGTGATATTGAGCTGAATATTTCAGTAGTGTATTTTTGTTTTATGAGTTGTTAATCTGATTGTAGTAAGGAAATCACTAGATCACAAAGTACCTATGTGTTGGAGTAAGAATATCAACGGTTTTAGACTCTTATAATTCACATGAAGAAAGTACAATTTCATATCCTAGTTAATCCATAATTCAATAATTTACAAGATTTAAATATTTCAACACTATGTGCAATGAATCAATGTATTGTTTCTCGTATTATCTCCTTGTAATTGAACATTATAGGAGGATGAAGCTTAAAAAAAAATATAAGTTAAATATTATTAAGGTTTAATTTAGTTTGTGGTTTTCTTTTTTCCTTTTCATTTCAAAGGGACAAGGTTGTTCATGATCAAATTTGAGTAAACTCCTCAAATTTGATTCCAATAAGATATTGAAATTTGAGAATCCTACCTCAAATTCGAGATATTGTTATTGGAGGGAAGCCTATCCTTGATGTTGGTTTGGAGTCACCGAAAAACCTTTCCTTAATAGCCATTTTATAATTCCTTTTTCCAATTAAAGTAACCTCTTCAGTTTGTTCCTCAAGTGTAAAATACCTTCTACTAGGAGTCATATCCCTAGGCATCCCCTTTTTAGTAATATAAAGGCCATTAAAACCATTAAGCTATTGTTCTTAATTTTTAAATATTAATACAAAGATTATTAGTACACTTTAACTTATGGATTATTTATATATTAATTTAAAGGATAGTAAATGTATGTAGGTGAAATGACATTTACATTATTTTTTTATTATCAATATGTTATATTTGAATTTGAAATTTTGAAACTTTATTTTTTACATATAAAAAAAAAATATGGAGTTTTTAATAATAGTAAATATGTATAAAGTGGAAAAGAAATATTATATGTAATATAATTATTCATTTTAAGAATTCCTTTTTTATTAATTTATTAATTTATTTAAAAAAAAAAAATGATACGTCATTTTTATAAAATAATCACAAAATTAAAAAAATTTGATATTCAAAAGCAACATCTCCTTTTAAAATTATGGTTTTCATATATTTTTAAGAAATAAAAAAAATATATATATTCCTCAAGTTTCCTTACATTTTTCATTATGCTTACAAATTAATCCCAATGTTTGAACCCAATCATAACTTTTGTATGCACCTATCATCTTGATAAGAAATCATCTTGATAAGAAAGATGAATCACGCTAGTTATGTATTGATTTGATTAACTTAAATAAAATTACCATATATTATTTCAAACTTCATCTTTATTACAATTATCATTGAATTAAAATATGGGAGAAGGATTTTCAAAAGACATAGTTGAAACTCGTGAGAGTCATTATGAGCTCATGATTATATTTTTCATATTAATAAATGTTTTATATGATTTCCAAATATTCATGAATAAAATCGCCAATCCTTCTTTACATAGTTATTTCTTATGTACATTTTGATTTAGAACATATTATGTTCAGAAAAGTTATCTTATTAGCTAAATGTAACTTAGAATTACCCTTAGAGAATCTTGTAAATTTTTGCGTATCTATTTCATCAATTTCCTTTCTTTCATGAATTCTTCATTACCAAAAATATTTCATCAATTTCCTTTCCTTCATGAATTCTTCACTATTCCTTTACCAAAAACATTTTATGATGCCATGAAGAAGTACATGGAAACTTTAGAAATGGCTAAGGCAAGTGAATGGGGATGGATTTATGGGTGAGTAAGAGGTAGGTTCAATTTCATGATTTGTATTAAGATTTTAAAAAATTGGTTAAGGTAGAAATGATAGATTAAGTTTGTATGGATGATATTGGTATTAACTTGTCAAATGCTTTGATATGGTATTTTTGTTAATGGTTTATAGCCTCGTGTAGGTCTTTCATTTGATCCCCTTATAATGCTCATTCATTGCTACAAATTCACATGTAGTTTCATGGGTTGAATTTCTACCAATATAATGGGTACCTTGCAAAATAGCTCGATCTAGTGTTTTGGTTAATGAAACGGATCTACAAATAAATGTCGATTTCAATCCCCCATAAAACAACTCTACAACAATGTCATTGTGTTCATAAATATCTAAAACTCCACATATAATGTCATGGTTGAATTCTCCCAATGACATGTGTATCAATCTAGCATTTTGGATAAAGGCCCATATCGACATGTAGGTCTTCACTTCAATCCCCCCATAGTGTGCCTTTATCTCTACAAATCCACATACAACACCATGGATTGAATTTTTACCAATGATGTGGTCACCTTGCCAAATTCCCTAGCCTAATGTTTTGGTTAAGGATACATATTCGTAGGGAGGCCTTAAGTTCCATCTCCCCATGGTACTTATGCAAAGCTACAACTCAACACACAACTTCATAGATTGAATTTCTACCAATGATGCGGGCATGATTTGGGTAACTTGTTGATTGCCCCAATTTGACATTTTGGTGAAGGAATTATATCCACAAGTAAGACTTGAGTTCAATCACCAATCCATAGTGCTCATGCATTGCTACAACTCAACATACAATTCCATAGGTTGAATTATTTCCAATGAAGTGGATGCCTTATCAAATGCCTTGATTTGACATTTTGGTTAAGGACCCATATCCACAAGTAGGTCTTGAGCTCGATCACCCTTCAATGCTCATGCACCACTATAACTCCATAAACTAAATTTCTACCAACTACATGGGTACCTTTCTTAATGACTTGATGTAACATGAAAGTTGTTCTTCACTAAGAAATGAATATTTCTGAATATTAATATTTGATTGAATATGGTAAGAATTATGATTACACTACCCTCGTGACGGTTTCTATATAGCATTGACTAGTCACGAGGTGAGGAGGTGCGTGCCTCTTGATGAAGAGGTATGTGCCTCTTGATTTAATTAAATGATGTTAATTATTATATTTATTATTATTATCATTTTTATGTTTGTAACATTGCCACCCTCTTAAGATTTTGCTTTGTCCTCAAAGCAAGGGTAGTGTTGGGTATTGTCAGAGGAATTGTTCGGTATCTCATGATGAATCTTCTTCTGGAAGGTTTTTCCATTTGATAAGATATTCCCTTATGGTTCTGGAACGTAACACATTTTCCTTCGTGACAAGAATACCTTATGGTTCTAAAATAATTTTTCCTTCGTCATCGAATTCATGGATTTCTATTTGTACTGGTTGAGATTTCCCAAGCATTTTTTTGAGACAAGAAATGTGGAAGACATTGTGGATGCGACAATTTTCTGGCAACTCCCATCTATAAGCTACTTGGTTATTTTTTTTGTTAATTTGAAAGGGTCCATAGAATTTTGGGGCCAATTTGTTCTTCCCTTGTTGCTTAAGGGATAATTGTTTGTAAGGTTGGAGTTGTACAAACACTCAATCACCTTCTTCAAATTCTCTTTCTGGCCTATGTTGGCTTGCTAGTTGTTTCATTCGATTACGATATGTTTTTAGGTTCTCTTTTAATATTTGTATGATTTTTTGTTCTTCCTCTCGCTGATTTCTTACTGCTTGGACCTCAGTATTTATTAGTGAAAACTCCTTCCATTTAGGTGGTTCGTAACCATATAAGGCTTGGAAAGGAGTCATTTTAGCGGATGTGTGATATGTAGAGTTATACCACCATTCGACTAAGTGTTAGCATTGACACCATTTATTTTGCTTATCTGTCACAAAGCACCGCAGGTACATTTCTAAGCATTTTTTTACGATTTTTGTTTGTCCATTTGTTTGTGGATGATAGACAGAGCTCATATTAAGAGATATTCATGTATTTTTGCAAAATTCTTTCCAGAGATTTCCTTTAATTTTGCATCCCTATCGGTGACAATTACCTTCGGAAACCCATGTAACTTATAAATGTTTTTGCAAAAAACATCTGCAATTTGTTTTGTTGAGTCAGTTTTGCTTAGTGCCATGAAATGTGCATATTTGGTTAATCTATCAACCAACACAAAAATTTTGTCCTTCCCCTCAGACACGGGTAGCCCTTCAATGAAATCCATTGAAATTTCTTCCCATTTTTGTTGAGGAATATGTAGGGGATGAATTAATCCTGGACTCATAACATTTTCATTTTTATTCCTTTGACAAATTTCACATTCGGCAACAAATCTTTGAATCTCCTTATTCATTCCTTCCCAATAGAATGATTGTAGTGCATTATAGTAGGTTTTGAAAAAACCCATATGTCCCAATGTTGGGGCGCTGTGTGACTCCCTTAAAACTTTAATTTTAAATTTTGAGGATGGAATTAGGTAGATTATGTTCTTGTACCATAAAATGTCATTTTTCCATTCAAATTTGGGGTTTTGGTATAAATTGTTGATTATGGAATTAGATTCATGATCTTTGGCATACTCAACTCGAATCTCATCCAGCCAATCTAGAATGACTACTGTTGTTGCATATGCGTTTACTTCCTCATCTTTTCGTGATAGTGCATCAACAACTACGTTGTCTTTCCCCTTTTTGTGTATTATTTCCATATCAAAGGTGGAAAGATTCTCCATCCACTTTTGTTGTTCTGTGGACAATGTTTTTTTGTCAAGTATTGGAGACTATTGTGATCAATACGTATCGACTATTTTCTTCCTAAGAGAGATTGTCGCCATTTGGCTAATGCATGCATAATAACTAACATTTCCTTATTATAGGTAGATTTTAACTCTTCCTTTTTGTTGAGCTTTCGACTTTCAAATGTTATTGGGTGGCCATCTTGCATTAATAATGCTTCTATTCCAATTCCCGATGCATCACATTCTACTACAAAGGGTTTTGCAAAATCTGGTGTTGCTAATACAGGTGTAGACGAAATAACCTTTTTTAATGTTTCAAAACATTCTTGTGCAGTGTTATCCCATTTGAAGGAATTTATCTTTAATAGGTTTGACAAGGGTGTTTTTAAATGAGCGTAGTTCTTGATAAATATTCAATAATAACCTGTTAATCCAAGGAATCCCCTTAGTTTTGATATATTCTTTGGTTTGGGCCATTATCTGATTGCCTTGATTTTTTCAAGGTCCACCTTGACTCCTTCTTGAGATATGACATGACCAAGGTATTATTCTTCTTCTTTACCAAAGGAACATTTTGATAGTTTGGCATAGAACTGATTTTTCTCTAAGAGAGAAAGTACATGTTCTAAATGCTTCATATGCTCCTTCCAAGTTTTATTGTAAATAAGAATATCATCAAAGAAGACCAATACAAACTTCCTTAAGTAGGGGTGAAAAATTTGATTCATAGTTGCTTGGAAGGTCCCTGGGGAATTAGTTAGACCGAACGGCATGACTTTAAATTCATAATGATCTTCTTGTGTTTGAAAAGCATTTTTTTGTACATCTTCTAATCTTACTCGAATATGGTAGTACCTTGATATTAAATCCAATTTTGAGAAGCATTTAGCTCCATGGAGTTCGTCTAGTAACTCATCTATGAAGGGTATAGGAAATTTATTTTTTATAGTTATTTTATTTAACCCTCGATAGTCTATACATAGTCTGAAAGATCCATCCTTTTTTCGAACCAGTACTACTAGGGCTGCATATGGGCTCCTGCTTGGCGTAATAACCCCACATTTCAATACGTCTTGAATTAGCCTTTCTATTTCCGTCGTATGGTGGTGAGGATATTGATAAGGTCTAATATTAATTGGTGTTGAATCTGGCCTAACCTCGATTATATGTTCTATGTTTCTATTAGGTGGCAACTTCATAGGTAAGTCTTGGAATACCTTGTCGTATTTTTGGATTAATGTTTGAATCTCTAGATGCTAAGACTTGACTTTTTCTATTTTTAATAACTGCATCTGATGACAGTGTGCCACGTAAGTTGGTGCTCCTTTTCGAATTAGTTTCTCCATTTGTTGTGAGGATATAATTTGGGTGGGAGGCGACTGAAATCCGCATAATTTGTATTGTCTTCCTTCCCATTTGAATTTTATAAATTGTTTTTGGTGATTTGCATAATAGGTCCCTAGCATTTGTAACCATTGAATTCCCAAGACAAATTCTACTCCTCCCAAGGGTAGAGTGTAGAATCCAGATTCTAATTCGTAATCTGCTACTTGAAGCTTGATCTTGTGACATTTTCCTATGCCATCAATTTTTTCCCATCTACCACCATTACTCTTATATCCGCGACCAGATATACAAATAGATTTAGATTCTTTGCAACATTTACATCTATGAAATTATGGGTGCTCCATGTATCGACTAGAATGGTGACATTTTTTTATTTTTTTTTATGTGCCCTTTTAGTTTTAACGTTTGTGGTTGTGTTATTCCTATTATTGCAGCCAAGGATATCTTGGGCATGGCCTCATCAGTTTCTGTATTGGGGACCTCACCTTCCTCTTCACTTTCATTATCTGAATCACTGTCAAATGTGCTTGATTCTTTCTCTGCTTTACACAAATATATTTTTTTTATTGTTGCATTTGTGCCCAGGCGACCATTTGCCTCCACAATATCGACATTTTCTTTCCCATTTTTTATTTGAGTCTTGATGACTAACTCGACCTTCCCTCAAATGAGGTGGTAAATATTTTTTAGGTTTGTTTGTATTGTATTTCTTCGTTCTCTTGTCTGGATATTTATTTAACCTTTGTGGAATTGTGAATGTTGGTTGATTGAACTCGTTTTAGGTTTGTTTGTATTGTATTTCTTCGTTCTATCATCTGGATATTTATTTAACCTTTCTAGAATTGTGAATGTTGGTTGATTGAACTTGTTTTTTTGTTCTATTAGCCTTGTTGCGTGTCTTGCATCCTCAAATGTTTTAGGATTCCATAGTTTGATTTCACTATGAATGTAATCTTTAGACCACATATGTACATTTTGATGAGTTGTTCATCTGTGAATCCACATTGCATTATTGCTAGAACCTCCCATTCACAAGTATAATCGTTTACGTTTCCCTTCTGTTTGAAATGTATGAACTTGTTATACAGATCGTCATCCTCTTCGTCATGAAATCTTTTAAGTAGGGCTGTTGTAAAATTCTTCCAGTGGAAGGAACGTGCATCACATTTCCTGGACCACCAAAGGTACCAATCATAAGCTTCTCCTTCTAGACTATTAGAAGTTGTCATTACTTTCTCTCGTTCGCCTAGCAAGGGGTTTGATTAAAAAATTCCATCCATTTTGTTTATCCGGGACTTGCAAGGGTTTTAGATAGGGGGGAAATGCTACGGGAATTAGGAAGGGGTACGATTAGGAACATGGACATGAGGGACGGGGTTTATGAGGGATGAGTTACGAGAGCAAGGGGGTTAATTTATTGAGGGATAAAAATGCACAGGGGGAAATTAATCGCTTTGATACCACTGTAACATGAATGTTGTTCTTCATTAAGAAATAAATATTTCTGAATATTAATATCTGATTGAATATGGTAAGAATGATGATTGCACTACCCTCGTGAAGGTTGCTATATAGCATTGACTAGTCATGATGTGAGGAGGTAAGTGCCTCTTGATGAAGAGGTACGTGCCTCTTGATTGAATTAAATGATATTAATTATTATTACAATTTATTATTATTATCATTTTTATATTTGTAACATTTGATTTGGTATCTTAGTTAAGAGTCCATATTCATATGTAGGTCTTCACTTTGATCCCCAAAACATCAATACAAATCTACATATCATTCCATGAATTGAATTTCTACCAATATTGAATTTCTATGAATATTATATGTACCTTACCAAACACCTTAATGTAGTGTTTAAACTAAAACCTCATATTTACTAATTAACTTTAAAATCCATCCCATCCCATTATGGGGAAGTAAAACTTCAAAATATTAAATTTTTACCACAAAACAAAGATCTTGGCCTACACTAACATTTTGAACAAAACCTGCAAACATAAATAAATCTAAAGTAATAAAATAATATTGTTTAAAATATTGTACTCATTCCTCGTCTCCTCGAACAAATGGTGTCATTATGAAATAAAAATAAAAATCCCTGTAGTCAAAGCTGGAAAAAAAAGGTTGTTAACATTTATATATACGAGCGTGGATAACTTGCAATGAGTTCCAAACGTGTTATGATATCTCCCCTATGTGCTCTCGTAGATAGGGAGTGAGCTAATTTGGTAGCAATTTTTTCTTCACAGTTTTTTGTTATGATATCTCCCCTATGTGCTCTCGTAGATAGGGAGTGAGCTAATTTGGTAGCAATTTTTTCTTTACAGTTTTTTTTGGCTGTTTGTTTTTAAATTTTTGGTTAATTCAGAGTTTTGATCGATTTTTTAGGTTGGTTTAAAATAAGGCAAAACTGTAAAACAAAGTTTTGATTCAGAATCATAGTGATCAAGTTTTTTACTCAAATTAAACTAAACATAATCATAGTGATCAAGTTTTTTACTCAAATTAAACTGAACATAAACTAAACATCTGACCAGATTCAAACCCAGATTCAAACCCATTATTTTAACAGAAAAGTAGGTCTGTTTACTCCCGAGTTAGCTTACTCCCATAATTTTTAGGGTTCCCGTGCATTAATTAATATATGTGACGTTGATAACTTGCAAACAAGTTCCACACTTGTCATCATAATTCCCCTACATGCTCATAGCCTCGGGGTTGCCCGTGCACATATTATTTTTGCGTTTTTATGTTTGTTCGTGCACGTATTGTTTTCGTATTGAAAGTCTGTACAGAAGAAGTGAAATTCTGCCTCGGGAATTAAGCAAAACATGGATCTCATTACCATCCCTGCAGTCAACTTTGCTCAAATCATTTTGAGCACTAAAAAAAATTGAGTTAACGGCGATCAAGACAGGCCAGCGCTCTCCAATTTTGACAGGCCAGCGCCATCATCATAATTCGTCTTCCTTTGAAAAATATGGAGTGATATCCGACAAGAAGTTGAGTTAACAGCGATGCTCCAATTTTGAGAGGCCAGGCGATCATCATAATTCGTCTTCCGTTGAAAAAATATGGAGTGATATCCGACGTGATATGCGTGATGTACTGTAATAATAGATATCTGACTAAACACATTCATCCCGCTCCTCTCCTCGATCGCACGAAACAGAAAACGTAGCAGGACACACAATCTAGTCCGTTCTTTCTTGGCTGGACACGGCATGTCGTTTGAGGAGTGGAGAGAAAACTAGACGTAGACGTAGACGTAGAGCCCCCCCACCCCACTGCCACCCTAGTGCGACAATTAGTATGTAGTATACAGAAGCAGGAGCATCCCGCGACAGAAGCCGGCACCTGTGGACATATTTTTGTCTTTGTGTGGATAGCAGTTTGTGTATGTCACATGGGTTTAACCTCTGCCTGGTTAATTGAAGTTTTGCCCCACGCCGAAGCTCAAGAAAAGCTGGGACGACAGCAGGGTCTGTTCGTAACGGCACCGCTTGCTTATCTTTGATATCAACCGACGTCGCCCTGCAGAGGATGATTCGACCCTTTTCGTGCTAAAGATGGGGAGGGTGGGCATTCGCTTTCGTTTCTTTCGTGTCGCGTTCTGTCTCTGTCACCGTCACCGACTGTTGCTGTCTGGTTAATTCAAGTTTTGCCCCACGCCAAAGCTCAAGAAAAGCTGAGACGACAACGGGGTCTGTTCGTAACGGCACCGCTTGCTTAGCTTTGATATCAACCGACGTCGCCCTGCAGAGTATGATTCGACCCTTTTCGTGCGAAAGATGGGGAAGGGTGGGCATTCGCTTTCGTTTCTTTCGTGTCGCTTTCTGTCTCTGTCACCGTCACCGACTGTGGCTGTCTGTCTGGGCTATCTGACTGCTGCAAAGCAAAAGAAAGGAGGCGGCACGCGAGAGGGTTTCGGTGGGGCCCATATCAGGAAAATACATATGCCATGAATGAATGAATGGTGATGAGTCAATGCAAGTACGGGCCATCAGGGGGTTGGGGGAAAATCGGAATTTAGAGAGGATTCATTCTTTTTTTCTTTTTCTCTTGTTTGCTTCTTTATACGCTGCCTCCTCGCCTGCTATAAGTAATGATCACAGTTATCATTACTTAAAGCCGCAATAAATGAACGTTGCCAAGGCTAGGGGAATGTGCAAAACGGATGGATGGGATGTACTTGCTGTGGGGACTGGACTGGGCTCGGCTGGGCTGATTCCGATTATTCTTCTTCTATCATTGCCTTTGGTCTTTGGGGACTTTTTTTTGGGTTTATTCTTTTAAAATATCCATCATCCCGGAGGTCTGCGCAGCCCGAGTCAGAGGCAATATCTTCCGCACTATTAATAATGAATTTCCATGTGATATGAGCGAAAGCGGGTGCATGCGTGAAGGGTATTATTGATTTATTATGCCCCTTTTGCTGCTCCCACGCCTAGGCTTTCGTTTCTTCTTCTTCTTTTTCCATGCCCGTTGCCTTTGCCTTTGCCTTTGTATATCTATATGCCAATCCGCCCCCAAACATTCATTGTATTCGCTACTGAGCATGATACATTTTTGCTTGCTGTGACTTGAACTGTGGATGTATGCTTGAAGGCACTTGTAGTGTATGTTTGGTTATTAATTTGGGTTTTGGGTAGCAGTTTTTGGTTGGTGGGTTATAGCAGAGAGTGAGAAATCATGCCGAGAAGGCGAAAGATGAAGGGAGGAGGGGGTGGAAGGGAGGATAATGGAGCAGTTGGGGATGTTATTCACCATTCCTCCGCCACTGCTCTCCCTCTTCTACCCGCTGAAAGGGTTAATAAGACACCACTGAGAGCAGCAACAGCAGAAGTAGAAGCAGTAGGTTTGCCTGTGTCAAGCAAAGCTTTGCGGTTTCCTCAACGACCAGGATTAGGTCAAGCAGGCATGAAATGCATTGTGAAAGCGAATCACTTCTTGGCTCAGCTCCCCGACAAAGATCTCCATCAATACGACGTAAGCAAGCTTATCCTTTCCGTAATTGGTATGAATTAACAGTGTATTCATAGCATGCGATTTAGTTCATAGTTCCTGTTCCAACTCTTTAGGAAAAAAACAAGAGTAATAATGACTAGTTGGGAATTTGTGTTGCAGGTATGCATTACGCCAGAAGTGACATCTAAAAGTGTGAACCGAGCTATCATGGGACAGCTGGTGAAAATGTATAGAGATACCGAGTTGGGTAGGAGGCTTCCTGTGTATGATGGCCGAAAGAGTCTTTATACTGCTGGTTTGCTGCCCTTCACGTCGAAAGAATTTACTATAGCTCTTGCAGGGGAAGATGATGGAATCGGCGCCCCAAGGTAAAATATCCCAAGCAAAAGTCATAACCATATGGAGCATGCGCCACTAGATCTTCAAAATCATGTGTTTGAAGAAGCTAAAACTTTTCGAATCCTAAATACCATGGGGTTGGGGTTATACGTTATGTCTTTGTATATTAATTATAATAGGTACTGCATGGAGTCTCTATCTCTATGGCATTTATATTTTTTTGGCAAACAGTATGACATTACCTGACCTTCGAAATTTGGGTAATGTTCTCTACATGGTTATACTATTGAAATTCCAGTAACTTACAGCAACCTCTCAGTACTGATCACAAAACTCCATAGAAGGCTAGATTCTGTACTCTTGAAATTCCAGTTGCTCTCGACTTTCGAAATCTGTGTAATGTTCGTTTTCTGTCTCTAGGCACTACACTTATTAGGGGTTTACTCAGGTGCTAGTTATATGAATATCTCATGTTTCTCATTCCTTGGTTTCTTGTCGTGACATTTGTTCTTAATAATAAATAGTAATTCTCTTCTCCTTGGAATAAACAGATAGTGTGGTTGTGAAATCCCCAGGGTTTTAGATGGTTTTCCCAGGTTAAGAGTATTTTTGAGAGCATCCTTCCCAAGAATCCGCATATAAATTTCCTCGACTAGTCGACCTCGATATTTCCCAACTGGCATTGCATAGAGCACATATTTTCAGATGAAGTCCAAGGAGTTTATCATGAATGTGAACAGGTGTTTTTCAGTTGTTTCTGTTATTGTTTTTTGGTGAACTAACTCAATTCATGTTGGATTCTAATTGTATGTTTGGTCTACATATTTGCATTTAAAACTGGAATAATAAAATATTTTTTTGCAGTTGCAAAGAAAAAGTATCGAAGAAAAGACAATTCAAGGTTTTTATCAAGTTTGCAGCGCGAGCAGATTTACACCATTTAGGGCAGTTTTTAGCTGGTAGGCAAGCGGATGCTCCTCAGGAAGCTCTCCAGGTGCTTGATA